>BSBK01009816.1:22500-235236 GCA_027943335.1 Chamaecyparis obtusa
ATTGATTGGATAGGCCTTAGTAAGACATTGGATTATGATTGACCTCCATGATTCATCTCTTTCACATGATGGACATTCTTTCTTAATGGGGTGTGTTAAATGTTTGTGTTGTAAGGGGGTTATTATTAGTTTGATTTTTGGTTATTAGTACTTGTCGTAGGCTAAGCAAGCACTATTTTAATGATTTTTGGATTTCTGGGTTTAACTAGTGATTAAATCAATGTGAATGGACCAATTAGAAATTAAGATATTTGTTATTTTGTTATGTATTTCATATTTTATATAGTTAAATTGAATTTTTGTAAGTATCTAATATGTAAAAATTATTTTTTGGCAATTTGATTGGCCAAACCAATTGATGCCTTATACAAGATTTTTTAGGAATTCAGAAAGATAAAAAGTTTTATTTTTCGAAACTTCTTAATGTCATCATTCTCAGCATTTTGAGTGAGTTGAGCATATTCTCCACACTTCTCTATGGTGTTTGATTGTTGTTTAGTGCTATTTTATTATTATAAATGTACATAGTAATATATAATTGGTCTTCACTTTTTCGACAACGATTACACATACAGAACCAATGGTGCGGTCATCGGTCAGTTCATAGCCATTTCAATTTTTGCAAGTAAAAGGAAAGACGACATCATCCAGGTAGCTAGGGCCATTTTAATGAAGACCTTCTCGGTGGTTTGGAAAACATGGTGTTCTGCATTGACAACCAACTCACAATACCATATCCAGAGATCACGATGAAAATAGAGATACCCAAGCTAGATGAAATTCCTCAAAGATAGCGCATACCTATGACGGCCTTTAAAGATGAGGGAAGGTTTGATGCCCATTGGCCAGTAATGCTTAGGAATTTGGATTTCCTCTATAAAGAGATTCTTCTTGGTGAGATGGACTCGGAATGACTCCTCAACTTTTGGAGGAGTGAGGGCTTCAACATCCCGGGAGACCTTGATCAAGTTGGTGCAGTAAACCTACACATTATGGCTCCTGAAATCAACAGGTGCACTCGCCATTCAAAAAAGGATGCAGCTGAAGACAATTGCATTGTCGTGATGAGGAAGAAGGAGAATATCTAGAACTGCAAGATGATACAGAAAGATGGAGCCATATGAACAGTGGTACTCAATGCCTCTTTTTGAGATTGCAATTATATAGCATTTCTATAATCCTTTTAACAGATAATGAATGTTAAGCAGTCCTTTATAGGGTATATAAGTTACAGAGCTCTATTGTAAATCTCGATAATTGTATTAAGCTACAAAATATGTGATTGCGTAGTATTATATTAACTCTGGATTAAATACTTTATATTTAAATATGGTAGGGCCCCTCTTATAACAGTCATCTTAGTTTGAGACTCAATTATATCTCTATGAGATTGTCCGGTAATCCCTTGTACTCTACAGGGCCCTTATTAGACGAGTACCCTAAGCCCCATGTTTGATTCCCTGACAATAGATAAAACATAACATTAAATTAACAATGGGAAGCACTAAGAATATCCTAAATCAAATAAAGATAACTCCTCACCTTCCCCTAAGAGGATGAAATAATAAGATCAAAATTGTTCATAAAACCCGAATAGTCTGAGGACCCCAAACGCTAGGGCACTAGAGGTATAGACATTTATAAATAGCTCCCGTGCACATACTGAAGCACCCATAGCATCCCTGAACTAATACTTAAGCTGCCCCTATACTCCAGGGAAGCATGGACACCCCAATTAAGCTCACATGTAACAGGAGCCAACTGGCCATGGATGGAAGGTTAATGTCGAAACATATTAAGAAAGTGTTGATAAACAAACATGCCCTCATAATTAGAGTTGTCCTTCGCATCTTAGGCCCCAAATTTCTTAGTAATGAGGATAAGTATAGAGTTATATCCAGCATCACCTCCATGTTTTTAGTGGTTATCTTCTTCTGGGGTCTTTCAAAACATGAGATCAGGAGACTCGGTTTAAGAATCTTCAAGTGCAGATTTCTCGACAATTTGGATAAAGTTCTTCAAAACATCAAAGAGGGCCTAACAATTGTGATGCCTAGGTTTTATGATATGGTATCTATCAAAGGGAGTCCTCTACCTTCTATCCCTATCATAGTAACCAAGGATATGAAAGCTTTCAAGGATAGAGAAGTCGTTATCAATAGAAATGTCAACTTTCTGCTAGACTTCCTGCATATCCAGAAACCGGTGAAGGAGGACTAGTTCTATGAGTACTGGCATCTAGATGAGGTTGGTAACACAGACATGGAATATTTTTCAGAATTAGAGTCAGAAAACCTAGTAGAACTATGGCTGGAGGAAGGAAAGTACCACAAGAGAAAGAAAATATGAGTCCTCGATACAGAAAGTTCAGACCCACAAGTTGTGGGACGATAAAGGTAGCCTGTATTAAAAGATCTCCCCAACTCTAGACTACTCTGGATCATACATATATGCTATAATTCAACTATGGATTAAATCAAAGATCTCTTGGTTTCAGTTTTATTTAATGGCTAAATTAGTACTTTGCTTCCTTTTAGTGTATTATCAGTATTAGCTTAGCGAAATGTTGGTAATAAAGATCTTAAAAAAGCAAGTATCAATTTATATTTCAAATAGCACGGAATGAAAAGTCAAATATATGCTATCGCCTATGTATTGATTTCATTATTAGAAGGTCCATAACAAATTCACTTTAAATAGATTATGTGATAGCAAGTCCGATCAAATGACACCCGTAAGTAGTCTCAGAGAATTTATCTGTCATAGAAACTAATCAACAAAAGGACTAAGTATGGGCACCCCCAGCCTGAGTATGGGTTGGTATACTATGATATAAATTCATGATTCTTCCTTTAGCAATATGCTTTAGATTCTGGAAAACAACATTGATATAGATATGTAGCTCGAGCTAGTCCTTATTCTTGAAAATATCATAAATCTTTGTTAGATAATGGCCTCAAGAGTGGGCTTATCATGGTAATATTATGTTTTGAGCTACCACCAGCTTTCGATATGAATTCCGTGTATCATATGCCCTCTTTCTCACTGAGTTGTTGTTTATGTGATACTCTTTTCACTCTTTAAACTATTTTAATAACTGGATACATGTAAATGATGATTGGTACAAGAGAGCTATACATAATATAGCTAAGCTTTAGTATATATGTGGTCAATGAGTAGAAATATATTTTTACAATTAGAATATGTAATTCGGCTCCATGAATATGTGACAGCAAGGTCCTAAATGCATCTCCCACCTGGTGATGTGCGTGACAGAGATTTTACTCATGATACTGCCCCTTTGATCTGATGTTATGGTCGATGATGCTCTTTTCTCTAAATAGATCCTGTAGTTTTAAGTGCTGGACTTCTATCATAACTCCTTGATGCGTTATATAAAAGAACTAATAGATAAGTTCTTAATAATTCCTTGTAACAAGACCATGATAACAAGAAAATGGTTACTGCTTTCTATGTATAGTTTTTCTAGCAATTTTTAGACTCATCCAGCCAAACAGAAAACTTCAACCAATTTAGATAAGTGGTCAATTTCCTCTGCAAGTTTAGGAAATGGGATCTCCTCAAGTTTAGAACCTGACTTCCGATGCAATGAACTTCTCACAAGAAAATGATGTTAATTTTGTTGGATTCAATCCAGAATTAAGGACAGGTGATACAAGTACATGTATCTTCTTTTTAACAATATATTCTCCACAATATGTTGAATACAAGATGGTTCAGGTACAGGTGTCTTCCTTTCATCAAATAGCCCTATTAATAGGCTCCATTTGACAAGCACTCTATGAATTGTATTTTATCAATTTTTGGTTCAGTGACATATTATAACTTTGGATATACTAACAAGGATCTTAGCCTGAAGATCAAATATTTCAGGTAATAAAGGGTCAAGAGTCTTATTAAGGTGCTTTGGTTCAGACGGGATAAAGGTGGAAGTGTCCCCTATGTCTAGACACACTATTGTAGACACGCAATTGGATAAGTGCTTTTAAATTGCAAAAATCAATAAAATGGCTTAAAATCAATAAAATGCACTAAATCATCAAAAGGGATCAAATCAATTAAAAATGAACATAATTAAATAAAGTGGGACAAAATCAATTAAAGCAAAGGAGAAATTAAATAATGATGTTAAATAATTAAATCAAAAGCTTAAAGGGATCAAAAACACTATATAATTTATTTTAATTAATTAATTGTATAGTTGTTTTAATCAAAAATCAAAATGAACCCATTACCCTTACATGGCTAAATTTAATTAATTAATTAAATTTAATAATTCCTAATTTCTATCAACAAAGTTGATGAACCAATGAGAATTGAGGACAAAAAGACATAAATCACTCAAACATTTAAATTGTCCAAAGCTTTGAAACCATTTAAAGGCTTGTCCCCTCATTTGTCCCCCCATTTATGAACAATGCAAAGTATTTGACTCAACCAAGGGATAATCATGATTACTTCACTCTATCCCCTACCCTTGGACATTTACTATAAATATGAGGCATTTTGGAGAGCATTTCCATCTTAGAATTTCATTTGCAAAGCATTGTTACTATAGGCAATTGAAAGCATTCTAAGAGCATTTTGAGCATTTAGCATAATAATTGTGTCAATTTGAGCTAGATTAAGCATTGAATGATCATAATAGAAGCATAGTAGAAGCATATAGAAGCATAATTTCTCATTTTAGAAGTGTCACTAGTGAGGATCTAAGCTGAGAGCTTCACTTACCATTTCTTTCTAGAGAACCATGAGATGTTCTAGATTATAGTTTCATTTTAAATTAGATTTGCATTGTATTTTCTTTAAATTGATGCTATTAGATCCTAATTTCATGAAGGTGATATTCATCATCACACAGATGATGCCCACCGTGGGGCTCTAGGCCTCATTTCATCATTTAGATCTTCATTTGCATACTTGTATTCTCTATTTTTCGTGTTTATCTTGTAGGAAATTGGTGAAGTCACGCTTGCAGGAGATCTGTTCACGCCTGCAGTCATTCTACTGCCGCCTACAATCTTTTTATTGACACCTTTTAGCTGGACATTCACGCATGCGACCGTAAAGTATTCAGCCTTTGTTTCTTCAAGTCACGCCTGTGACTCAAGGAGTATCGTGTTGCTTGATTTTATTATCGCATATCTTAAAGCTTTGCTTCGCACTTTTAATTAATAGTTATGCCTATGATTCTTGAAATATCGCTTAGTTGAAATTTTTTATCGCTTAAGTCCAAGCTTTGCTTTACAATTTTCAAATTACTGTCACGCTTTGGATATTTTAGTTTCCACTTACTATTAGTTAAAGTGTCACTTTGCAATAATCATTTTCTGCAATTTAAAGTTTTGTTCACACTTAGGAATAAACTGTACACGCTTTTGTGATTTTCAGTATTGCTTGTGACACTGCAGAGTGTCGCTAGGTATTTGTAAAATTACGCCTGAGAATATTTTGTTTCCGCCTATTAGCTGGACGATGTCGCCTGCTACCTGTTATTTGTATTTACTGTTTAATTGATTAAATCACTCATGCTAACGTTCTATTTATGTGATTTAATAGTAAATGAACAGACATCTGAAGGTGCAGAAACTTGAAAGCAGATTCAACTAAGAGGGAAAGGCACTAGCAAGGAAAATTAAGAAAGAGAACAAAGCACAGATCAAAGCCATTCTTGAGTCAACACAAGAAAAAGACAATCAGGTATATCAGAAATACCTTTCTGTGATTGAAGCTTACAAAAGGAAATTTGTATCTCTTAATTGGATCTTTAGTCCTTAATTCAAGTTTTTATTTGAAAAATTTGCATATAAGCTCTAGAAGATTCATATATAAGTGTTGTTCTTTCCAGTTTTGATTTTGGTTTCCCCTCATAGTGTTTGTTAGTGTTGACTAACTTGCTAGTGGACAAGCACATTTGGTGGAGGATCTTGCCAAGGTGAGTGAAAAACAATGATGAAACCTTTCAAAAATGCCCCTAGCTTAGGCTAGCTACAAGGAAAGGTATTCTCCTATTCAAGATTGCATTTGATTAAATTGTGGCATTCCTTTTGATATAAGCTTGAGATAAAATAGGAAATGAATTTCACACTTCAATTTTAAGAATCTCCTTGTCAAGAGATTGGGAAAGAAGAAACGTGTGTCTAAGTGTGTGGAATAAAGAAAGACAATAGGGATATGTTCTTTACTCTTTGAGTGAACCAAACTCCCAAGCTTGTCGGCCTAAGTTCATTTCTTGTTTTTCATATATATGCTAGAGCAATAGTGGGCTCGCCTCCCAAGTTTTCCTTAACGAGGCCAGTGAGAGGGACAGCCCAAAGTGGGATACGTTCACTTTTTCCACGGGAATCCAACCCACTCTAAAATGAAACGCATGTATCCTTAATGGGGTACATGACAAATGGATTTTAATTTTTCAACCTTCCTCTAGTAGTCCTCATGGATTGCGCAAAATTGTACTTTGGTGCATGTGGGAAGCCTCCTTGGAGGATGAGAGATTGAAGTCTATTTTAATGGAATATATACTAAAACCTGGATAAAATAGCAAGGCTACCTTGTAGAGCCATGTTTACAAGACAAAATTGACTTTAGGTAGGTTGTTTGGAATTCTTTCTTGTGATATACTTGTGAAAAACATTGGAGAATATACACATTAGAGTGTTTTTAGGGACATGATGACAAAGTGATGTGTGTGTTGCGATTGTTTTTTTTATTTTCAAACAAAGAAATTTCAAAAGACTGATCTTAAATGTTTAAGAATCCAAAATCTTACAAACTAGTCAGAGAAGTGCCGCTTATGCACAAAACAAACTCCCCTATCAGAGGTTCAATCATGCCTGTGACTTGTTTAAAAATGCGTAGACACAGTTAAGTCATGCCCAAAATATTTTAAAACACACCTGGTAAAAATTGGAAACTCGCTTAATAATAGCAAAGTGTCACCTGTACATCTACAGTGTGCCGCCTAATGATAAACTAGTTCACGCGTACAGAAGTTTTAGTCACGCCTAGACTTAGGCTAGTGACGCCCAAAAATCTAAAAGGGCAAACAGAGATTATTTACAGGGGAGGTCAAAAAATTTTGAGCACATATTTGAGTACCCTTTTCCGTGTTCTTACTGCTCCAACTTTTAGTTCGGTCAAAAATCCTGTTTCTACATCATTGTTGCAAATCATACGAAGGATTGGACCCCGAGTAATATCAACTCTTACTCTCCAAGGTTCATGCCTGCTTTTACTAGATCCTACTACATCAAGAAAACCTTGCAAGCAAATGGGACCTATTTGAGACAAGAGCTCCCTTACCCAGGAGATGAGTCTACCACTCCTAGAATACCCCAAAAATCACCCAAACAAGAAGTGGAAGACAACATGATGTACTATGGTAGTTTGGGTAGTAAAGACAATAGTGGTATCTATCCCACTAACCAAGGTGATGCCAATAATGGGGGCATTGACATAAATAACCAAGGCAATACCAATAATGGAGGGGCAGATCAAAATGCTCAAGGGATTGACAACACTCACAATAAAACTAACATCGAAGCAACGACAGAAGATGCCATGGATGAAAAGGTTAGTGAGGCTATCCAATGTCCCTATTTCTGAAAGCTCATGGAAAAGGCAATGGATAGAGATAGAGAAAAGTACTTTCTGGACTTAGCAAAAAACGGCCTCAAGCTTCCCCGTGACTACAATATTAACCAACTCAAACTACCAAAATTTGAGGAGAGTACCTTAGACATCATGATTAAGCAGTTCAAGATGTTCCAAATACAATTGGATACCATTAAGCAAAGTGGAGCTCCCAAGCCTTTCTCCATAGAAGCATTGTGTCCATTCCCATTTGATAAAAGCTTGGTCATGGTGCCATTCCCAATCAATGTAGTGTTCCCCAAGTATGACAAGTATGAAGGAACGTCGAATCCCCAAGACCACTTACATGAGTTTTGTGCATTAAGCTTAGAGTTCATGCATGATACAACATATTTAATGAGACTATTCCCGCGAAGCTTAGGAGGCATGGCTATGGAGTGGTTTTCTAAGTTACCCTCCGGCATTAAGACCTTCGAAGAGTTAGCTTCAAAATTTGTGGCCCATTACTCATATAAGATCAAGCATGAGGTCACGATGATAACATTATGTAACACTAAACAAAAGGATGGAGAGGCATTCCTCACTTTTCTACAAAGATGGAGGACAGTTTTCGCAAGATATCCTAGGAGCGTGCCTGAAAAAGAGAAGATGGATATCTTCATAAATAGTTTAAGCAATGAGTTGAACTACCGATTACGAATGCAATGTCCCAAGACCTTCCAGGATTTAATTGAAAATGGAGTAACAACAGAGGAAGTGTTGGTCAAAAGTGGAGAACTAAAATTGTATAAAGATAATAAGAATAACTCCAACAATGGCAACAATCAAAAGAATAATTGGCTCAATAGTAATAGTCAGTATAAGAACAACAATAAGGGAATTGTTAATGATTATGTGGTGGCTTCTAGCAACTTGAAGGTGGTCCCATTTTCTCTTACAAGGACACCTAATCAGGTGAATAATGCCAATCAGACATCCAATGCACCTTCCAATAACAACAATGCCAATAAGGGCAACCAAGGAAATAATGCAAGAAATAATAAATTTGATAAATATTTGGTGCTCACTCCTCAAAGGAACTTCACACCCTTAGGTGAACCCCTCGAAAAGGCATTAAAGACTCTCATGGCTAATAATGTCATTACTTTACCCAGCATTCAGCCTTATGAGCCAAATAACAAGCCTAGTTGGTGGAGTGCCAATAGCCATTGTGAGTACCACAGAATTCGAGGGCACACAACAAATGGATGCTTGTAACTAAAGAATATAGTGCAAGACTTAATCGATAATGGCACGATCACCATTGATGGACCTCAAAGAAATGAAGATCATACATCATTCAAACAACCTTTTTACAAACATGACAAAGGGGAGTTATCCAATGGCAAGAAACAAAGTGCCAATAACATTAACTTTGTGCCCCCTTAAGATAACATTGTTAATGCTATAATAATCAATGAACAGCCCCAAAAAGAGGCATCAAATGTCATTACAAGAGGGTAGACTTCTAGAATGACCCTACAAGGAGTTTCTCCTAAAGTTATTAGCACTCTGCAGTCCAACATTGTGGTCAAGCAACCTTCTACAGCAACAAAACCTTATAGCTTGGTTGATCAGTTGCAAAGAACTCCAATGCAAATCTCTATCTTGGAGTTATTGAAGCTATCCCCTAACCATAAGGATATTTTAGAAAAAGCTCTAATAGAGGTGAACGTTCCTACTAAATTAGAAGAGGAGAAGTTCCAAAATATGGTAGGTCATCTTGTGGCACCTCATTGTCTCTCATTTTCCGACCAAGATGACATGTCTATAACCCATCCTCAAAATCTAGCATTGCATATAGAGGTCTTAATCGAAAGGCATAGAGTCAAAAGAGCCCTCATTGAAAGAGGAGCCGGCCTTAATATTTGTACATTAAGTCTTGTTAAATCCTTAGGGTTGTCCGAGTCTTGCATTGACCCTACGAAAAAAATCACTATCAAGGCTTATGATGAAGCCAAAAGGGCCTCTAAAGGCATGATCGTATTGCCCATACAAGTGGGACCCATCAAGAAGGACACCAATTTCCAAGTATTAGACATGAAGTTAACTTATAATATTTTGTTGGGGAGACCGTGGATCCATGAGATGCAAGCAGTCCCATCCACGTACCACCAATGCATCAAATTTTTGTATATGGGTGAAGAAATCACGGTTGGAGGGGACTCAAACCCGTTCCAATATTGCAATGCACTCAAACCCCTTCATGAGTTATATATTCCACATAACTGGGAAGGAATCATTCAAAGAGTCACCATTGAAGACACCAAGATGGATGATCCGGTCATAACATTAAATGCTACTCAAAACCCTCCTCAAGCTAGCTCAATGACATCAACTAAGGGAAAGGAAAAGATGAGCTATGAGGGTCCAATTACTAATGAGGATTAATATCAAACTCCCAAATCAGAGATAGTACCCTACAAACCTACTAGAGAAGAAAAAGATGAAGCTAAAAAGAAAAACTACAAGAAAATGGATGAGATGGTGGAGGCATTTGATAAACAATGCAAAATTAGTTCAAAAGGAGTAGGGGAATACTTTGTTTCCCTATTCGACATGCCCACATCTCCAAGGACACATGGCAAACCATCCAAAGAACACTTACCTCATAAATACAATTCTTACTTCGTAAGAGAAAGTGACAAAGAAGCATTCGACAAAGAGGAGAATGAAGTCCTTCAATGGCTTTATCATGATGAGGAAGATATTTCAAACACTCCCATGGAAAGAATCCAGCATGTTAATATACAAACTGAGCAATATGGGAAACGGTTTGAGATAATGTAGAAGATGGGATACAAGGGAAGAGGACCCTTAGGCCAAAGAAATAGAGGATTACTAGAACCCATTGAACTTACTTGGAGGGAAAAAGAAGAAAAATTTGGAGTAGGTTACCAATACAAAGGCGAAGCTCCAGCCCAATGCAAGAATTTTATCCTCAAGTAAATGCCTTAGAATCTGATGGAGATAGTGATGACTCCTGAGATTATGAGTGGGATACCCTATCAGGTGAATCATGTCAAGATAAGGAGGTGATTGCAATACATACTTATGCAAAGATCCCAAAGCAAGAAACTCAAATCAATGAAGAACCTAATATCCAAGATCTTAGCATAGGGCACGCACCTACTAATCAAGCATGGATAGAGACATTTTGGATTCCTTCAGAGGTGGGAGATTCAAATGTTAGTTTTAATCCACTCATCATTTTTCCCACATTGTTTCCCGTAGAAGTCGAAGAGGACTCAAGTGAAGGGGATTTTGACCCTTCTTCCATGGACCATCTCAAGGAAGCTCACATCATAGATCTAAACAATACAATGTATGAACCCTCAAATGAAGTCATGTCCATAAACCCTATTGATGACATTTTACCCAATGAATCCTTACTTTTGATACATCCAGACCTCATTGATTGGGACCAAACCGAGCCAAATGACTTACTTTATTTTCCAAATGACCAAGCAATGAGCCAATACCTTAATGCGGTTGAACCCTCTTTCACCAATGAATTTGATACGGACATGATGAGAACAGCGGGGGTCCATTCTCTTAGTCAAAAGAAAAAAATTAAAAAAATGTAAAGTTCTACTGATGAAAACCATTATGTGGCACCACTAGAACCAAAAAAAATAAAGATAAAAGACGTTTCCTATGGTGAAAACCCAACTGTGGCACCAAAGGAAGAGAGATTGGATACCTTGCCTGAACATGAGGAAGAAAGGTCACCTATTCTTATAGAACCGACAGAAAAGGTCAACATTGGGACATAATTAGATCCAAAATTTATACACTTGGCAGCATCACTTACACCTCTAGAAAGAGAGGATTTCATCAAGTTTTTCCAAGAACAACAAGTGAACTTTGCATGGTCATATGCCAACATGCCCAGATTGGATCTTGATTTCATAATGCATCATTTGAATGTTAGACCCGGGGTTAAACCCGTGAAGCAAAAGTTATGAAAAATGCACCCACATGTGGCTCTCCTAGTGAAGGCAGAATTGGAAAAATTGTTAAAGGTTGGATTTATAAGAGTAATAGCATATGTTGAATGGATCTCTAACATTGTACCGGTCACAAAGCATGATAAATCTATTCATGTGTGTACAGATTTTAGAGGCTTGAATATTGCATGCCCTAAGGATGATTTCCCACTTCCGAGCATAGATGCCATAGTGGATTTGACAGCAGGTCACTCCATGTACTCATTAATGGATGGTTTTAGCGGCTACAATCAGATAAAAATTGCACCCGAAGACCAAGAAAAGATAGCCTTTACTTTCCCTTGGGGCACCTTTTGTTGGAACATCATGCCCTTCGGCCTTAAAAATGTCGGAGCCACATATCAAAGGGCCATGACAACTATCTTCCATGACATGATGCACACCTTTTTAGAGGATTATGTGGATGACATACTAGCAAATTCCCACAAAAGAGAAGAACACCTCCAAATTCTAAGAAAGATATTCATTCAGTTGGAACAATTCAAAGTTAGATTAAACCCAAAGAAATGTGCCTTTGGTGTCCAATCCAGCAAGTTATTAGGCTATATAATTTCTTCTAAAGGAATTGAAGTGGACCCAGAGAAAGTACAAGCCATAATGGACATGGAGATACCTAAGAACATCAGCCAAATGAGATCCTTACAAGGCAAAATACAATCCATAAGAAGGTTTATTTCTCAATTGGCTAAAAAATGTCATTCCTTCACCAGATTTCTACATAAGGATACTATATTCATGTGGGATGAGGAATGTGATCAAGCTTTCACATTATTGAAGACCTATTTGATAAATCCACCTATTCTCATGCCACCAATCAAGGGCAAAGCATTGCTTCTATACATATCTGCTACCAAAAGATCCCTAGGAGTGCTTTTGGCACAAGAGGATGAACAAGGAAAGGAAAGAGCTATCTACTATTTGAGTAGGACATTGATTAAATATGAACTTAATTACACATTCATGGAAAGAGCTTGCCTAGCAATGGTGTTTTCATCTCAAAAGTTGAGACATTATATGTTGATGCATAAGGTCAAGCTAATTGCCAAAATTGACCCTCTCAAGTATTTGTTAAGCAAAACTGCCTTAACGGGTAGGATAGCCAAGTGGGTTATGATATTGAGTGAATTTGACATTGAGTATGTCGATAGAAAGGCAATAAAAGGGCAAGTGATAACAGATCATTTAGCTAAGAATCCCATGATTTCTACACAAACTATTCAAGTGGAATTTTTGGATTCTGCCATTGTAAACATAGAAGCAAAAACATGGAAGTTATATATACTTTGATGGCTCCTATACTCAAGGAGGTTCCAGGGCTGGCATACTATTGGTCACTCCTCAAGGTTACACCATTCCTAAGTCCTACAAGCTCTTGTTTCCATGCACAAATAATATAGCAGAATATAAGGCACTAGTCATAGGCATCAAAATGGCCTTAGAGTGGAACATCACGGAGCTACAAATTTATGGAGATTCTCAATTCATCATCAATCAAGTCAACAATGAATATAACACCAAAGATGAAAAGTTGATGCCATATAAGACTATGATTGATGGATGGAAGAAGTATTTTGCCTTGATCACTTTTGAGCAGATTCCTAGAGAGAAAAATAGAGTAGCTGACGCCATGGCCACCTTGGCTTCCTTGTTACAAAAACCAAATCAAAATGAGAAGTATGAGTTCTTGGTGGAAGATTTGGTGAAACCGGCATTCAACCTTCCCAAAACCCAAATTGTTGCCCTATTACATTGACATGGCTCCCCTTGGTACAACCCTATATACACATATCTCAAAGACCAAGTGCTACCTTTAGACCAATCTCGAGCCCAAAAATGTAATTTCATACGCCAATCAACCTGTTACATAATCCTTTCAGAAACATTATATCGTAAGGGTCTCGATGGGATGTTACTTAGATGTCTAGAGGAAGAAGAGTCTAAGTTAGCTTTACAAGAGGTTCACGAAGGCATTTGCAGGTCACACTCAAGCGGTTTAAACCTAGCCAAGAAAATCCTTCGCTTAGGGTATTTCTAGAAGACATTAGAAAAAGATGCTTGCCATTTTGTCAAGATATGTAGCAAATGTCAATATCATGGTGACATGATACATGCATCGGCACAGGAATTACACCCATTTGTTACACCATGGCCTTTTTACCAATGGGGATTTGACTTGATTGGGGTGATCTACCCACCTTCTTCAAATGGGCACAAATACATCATAACCGCAATGGAATATTTCACTAAGTGGGTAGAAGTGGTTCCTTTGATAATGGCAATGGGAAAACAAATTTCCATGTTTATCTTGAATCACATCATTTGCCAATATGGTATTCCTCATGCCATAATAACAGATAATGGAAAACAATTCAAAAACAAGGATGTTGATGAACTTTGTGCAACATTTCATATCACTCACCACTCCTCATCAATTTATTACCCTCAGGGAAATGGGCAAGCTGGAGCCATGAATAAGAATATCTTGAAAATCTTGAAGAGGTCGGTCAATAAATCAGGAAGGGATTGGCATGTGCAAATTAATCTAGCATTGTGGGCCTATAGAACTAGCATAAGAACACCTATAGGAGCCACGCCATTCTCATTAGTCTATGGGGCCAAAGCAGTTCTACCATTAGAGGTTGAAATACCATCTCTACGAGTGTCATTACAAGGATTGATCACAAATGAAGACTATAGAGTCACTAGAGTTCAACAACTGGAGTTACTTGAAGAGCCTCAGACACAAGCTTATGAGCACCTGAAGGTGTATCAAAATAGAATCTCGAGGAACTATAATAAACATATCAAACTGAGAGTCTTTTAGGTAGGAGACTTAGTGTTGCGAGAGAATCCAAAGAATCAGGTTGAAAGAGAGAAGAAAGGCAAATGGGAGGCTAATTAGCTTGGCCCATTCATCATAGTATCTTCATTTGGCACAGGAACCTATAAGTTATCAGATTGTGAAGGAGAGGAACTCCAAGAACCCATCAACAGTATTCATCTCAAAAGGTTCTACACATGAGTCAAATGAAAGAGTATAAAGAGCATCAGATGAGAGAGCATCATATTTATTGTACATAGTTCAAAAGAGATCTTGAAAATACCAAAAACATTGGAAAAGCACAAAAGATCAAAAACATTCAAATAAGATGTTGTCTTGGTGAAAACCTAGCAAATAGGCACCTTGATGATATGAAAAAGAGAAAAAAATTGAAAAAAAGAAAAATACAAAAAAAATGGAAAAAGAAAAAAGTACCTTGGTGAAAACCTAGCAAATAGGAACCTTGGTAGCAAAAAAAGAGAAAAGCTTTAAAAACAAAAAAAAGAGCTTGATCCATCCAAAGGGTGAAACCTTGGTAAACAAGCGCCTTTTGTTCCCTTAAGTTTGTCTTTCCTAGTCACATGTGTACATATTGCATTTCCAACATCCCATTTGTAAACCTTCATTGCATCCGTCATTTGTATATAATCATAATAAAGCTTTCAGTCACATTGTTGCATTGTCTACAGCCCTAAGTTTGTCACATGATCGCATTTAGCACTTGGGGGCAGGAAAGGATGGGAATTTTGGTACCATATGGATTCAATAAGTGCTACAATCAGTCACGTCAGAGAGAGATTTATCAGAACTTTAGAGAGAGCAATTTTCGTGAACATTTGATGGCTATCATTGTTCACAACCCAAGTATTTGATCCTACAACTTGATCCATGAGCCTTCATTGACTTTATTATTCAGGATTAAAAATTGACAAAACATCTTAAAGATCAGAATGCTTTGAAATACTTTTTAAAAATCATGAAAACATGGCAAAACTCTTAACGCTTTCTTTTGATAAAAAAAAATTTAGGAAATTGATTTTTTTTTTATCACATCTCTTTAGCTAATCGATGATGTTTCGACTAGATTGGCCATGATAGAGGTGTGATATTTTCTTGCCTTTGAGTGATTATTTTGAGGAAGATTCATCAACTTATGAGAATTCATCTAACGACATGGTCATCAAAGAACCATCGAGGACTATCTCATAAGAGGAAAGATTAACCTTTGCTTGTTTACACAAACGGATCCCTTGGCTATTTAGATCTTCCATATCTTAATACCAAAAATCCACTTGCAACATTGAATCCGTTGACATCGGTATTCAGACTCCCATAGTTTGGTCATCCAACTAGTGAGGGTTGTACCAGTTTCCAAACAAGGTTACCAAAAAGCGGTATTCATATCATCATGATGTGGTCAGTGATGATTGTACTAGCTTTCCGGTCCTAAAATGCTCAATGATGAAAATTTATCCTCATGGCATTTCTTTGCTAAAAGCTGGTGACACTTAGGTTGCATTATCATGTTAGATTAACTGCATTATCATGTTAGATTAATTGCATTATCATGTTAAGTTAATTGCATTTATTTATGGTTAATTTCCAAGGACAAAGGGGGGCACATCAATAAACCTTGAGTTGTTTCAAACATCAAAGAAATGGGGGGGATTAAATTCAAACATTCATCATAATCCTTGATTTTAAACAACGAAAGTGAGATTATCTTTTGCATTCATGCATAGCATTAATCATTATTCATTACTCATATATCAGAAAAAGAAAAGAAAAGAAATCATTTTCCATGCATCATACATTCATGTAAATAAGAGTTAGCATTGCATACATCTAAATACTTGAAAAAAGAAAAAAAAATTAAAAACATAGGAACATACATGTGCATTGCCATAAAGCATTTTTGCATCCATACATTGAAAAATAGAAAAGCATCTCATCAAAATCTGTACATCATTGCATTCATCTATCTATATCATAAAATAAGATAACTGCATCCATAGCATAAATCATAAATGCATAACACATCATATAGCTGCATAAAAGATAATCTCATAAACAACTCATCAAGACGATCCAAGCAGTATATCATCATATATCATCAAAAGAAGTGTTCATCAAAGGATCCAATACATCAAGTATATCAAGATACAATATCATCAAAGTGGTACATCACATGTTCCGATCACTCAAATAACATGAAATATGCAACAGAGGACATCAATGATGGATGAGTCTGTCAGCAGTCAATCATGATCCTGTGGCACCTGGATCTCTACCATCTGGTGGAGGAGGAGCCTGAGAAGTACTCGCTCTATCCTGTCTCAGAACAACCATGGCTGAAACAAACTATTGCATCAAGGAAGCAACCTAAGATAATTGCCCAACAACAGTGGACATATCGGTCCTCAGTGACTGCATATCTCGGGCTAAGGAACCAATCATGGGAACATCCTGTGCATCCTGCCCCTGATCATGTGGTTGTTGTGCCTGATCCTACTGAGCATCATCATCTTGTTGTGCCAAAGCTACTCTCTACAACTACACTAAGGGATCTAAACCTCCAAGAACTTGTCTAGCAACATCAATATGAGCCTATCTCTAAGCTCTTTGTTGTTTATGAGCTCTATCCTGTCTAACTGCTGCTCTAGGAGGGACTGCATCAACTTGTATATCTCTGGCATCACCCCGACCATGTCTATCCCTCACCCATCCTCTACCTGCCACAATTGGAGGATCTCTACATCCTCGTCCTCTCCTATGTCTGCCACCACCACCATCAGCACCACCACCATCACGTCAACCAGGAATAGGCTCTTCTGGATTAGTAAAATGAATGAACCTATTACGAGCCCACCAGTCTTCATACTCATGAGACATGCTGGCATCTGCCATACCAGGAAGCATCTCCCATCTGCACATAGTCATACCCGCAATCTGATCTAAGGCAAACTCATGATCAATGCAAGGACCCCACATAGATGTCTCTGCTTGTACTCGCGCATATAAAGCATTGCCTTGAGGCATACCCTGCATCCGACCATACTATCTCAAAACTCTGTCGAAGCAGAAGCACTCAATAGTAGTAGTAGTGCACCCAATCATCCAGCGAGGAGCGAAAATATAAGATAACTCATCCTCATCCTCTCTCCACCAATCACAACCAAGGTAGGGATGCCACTGAACCTGATCAAGATCATCTATCTATCGGCTCCAGTAGTCCAGATGACCTAAATGATGTTGAGTAACCATCCCAGTATATAAAAAAGCATAAGGATAACCCCAGGGTTGTATCCTATCAGAAATGGGCCTAGTAATGGGAAGATGCTCCCATATCCATAACTGAAGAACAATAGCACTAGCTGACAAAGCAAAACTATGTATGTACACTACCTCATGTAAATCGTGATAAAGCTGAGCAAGGATGCAAGAACCCCAATCAAAGCGTCGAGGATGACCAAGTAAATCCTCTAATATCCTACCCCATCCAACAGAAAAACTGTGACCTCGTCGGTTAGGAAGGAGCAAACCACCAATCAAGGCACCAAGTACGGTTGGAAATCTCAGAAAGGAAGAAAACTGAGGCCATGTGATAGTATCACCATCACCTATAGTGTTGTCCCCGAACACTCATCGATAGACAGTAGAATCATAGACGGAGTCATAGTATACCAACTCTCCTCTGCAGGGGATCCGTAGTAATCGATAGACGTCCTCAAGCGTGATCATCATCTCTCCATAAGGCAAATGAAATGTGTTGTGGTCGGAGTGCCATTGCTCCTCCACTGTAGTAAGTAACCCATGGCTCAGCTAAAATCATGGGAGATCAAGCAGGAAACTCAAACCACATCACTCAATCACACGATACTCGGTTGCTGTCAGTGCCTGGCCTAAATCAATAACCCATGATGCCACTGAGTGGATATATAGGGTAGGAAAGTGAGCTAGTTGGCAAAGCAAAGGAATCATATCAGTATATCATATCAAGGAATTATCTCAAGTCAATCTTATCAAAAGTATCAAGTAACCACACCCAGTACCATTTGTTCATGTCTTTGTATCCTGAGAACGAACTAAGCAGTATCAAAATCATATCAGTTTTTACACTGATTGATTTATCCTATCAGTAACTATCCTAATCGAATTGACAAATCATATTCTGTGATACCACTATCGTGATATCCTAAACCAAGTGTTTTGTTGAAAGCAACAGACCTAAACTAATCATTCAAATCTATCATCAAAAGTTATCAAATTCTTCATCAGGAGCAATCAAGTATAAGTGTAAATTTTTCAAAAAAAAATCAGCAGGCATGATTTTACTTATGTCAGGCGACAATTTACCTAAGGTGATAATAAAAACATGCAACATGACATTATTCGGGTGTTAGGTGATAGTTTGCATGCTACGCGACAATGAATCATGTTATGCGACAACAAATGTTAGCCTAGGCGACAGTAAAATCGCTAGGGTTTTCATACACGACAGCATACATGAAAAGGGGTATTTTGACCTAGCTGTAGGCGTGAGTATTCTATTCCTAGGCGAGGATGAAAGTTTCTTAAGCGGTAGTCAAATACACAGATGCGGGAGAGAAAAGCACGGAGGTGACAGTTAAAAGGTCTAAGCGACATTAAATTACTCATAGGCGAGATTTTGCATATTCAACGCAATGATGAAACAAGGAAATTGCAATAAATGCTAATAAATGCACCATAAATGTAAAGATGGAGTTGGGAATGACTTACCGGAGGTCCATACTCAGGTGGCCTTGCATATCTCCGGCACCTCTCAAATCTATGCTCTCGAATCGGCACAACCATCTCGAAATTCACCAGAGGATCAGAGCAAATCACCAAAGATGAAAAGTAAAAAATGAATAGTAAAACAAGGTTTATCAACCTATTTAAGGTATTTTGACCTAATTTTGGAGGTGAAAATGGACGTGGACCTATATTGACAAATCAATACAAATGGGGCATATTCTTGAATCATCGCATATAATCAAATATTCAGAAATGAAAACATATTCGAGAAATCAAACATAATCAAATTTTTCAAATCAAGAAATTAATATGTAGTGTGCTAGTTTCTGGATTCAATTGTGTTTTCCTTTTTTCCATCAACGTTTC
This sequence comes from Chamaecyparis obtusa, assembly GCA_027943335.1. Classification (NCBI taxonomy): domain Eukaryota; kingdom Viridiplantae; phylum Streptophyta; class Pinopsida; order Cupressales; family Cupressaceae; genus Chamaecyparis; species Chamaecyparis obtusa. Next base: position 42,130 of record BSBK01009816.1, read on the forward strand.
GGATCATACTACATGATCCATCAAATTAATATGTTTTAATTTATGAGGGGGCATTAGGGTATCAAATTGAAGTTGCAATCAAACATCATGGAATTAGTGGGGCATCATAAAAAAATTTATTTCATTATCAGAGGCAGTAATCATATCATATCGTATCAGAGACAGCAATCAATCAGTATCAGAGGCATATCAGTGAACCAGCCATCAGGACCTAAAAAGCGATCAGGACTCATAAGAATCTTTGAATCAATGTTCTTCATACATCAATTCAAAGAGGGGCATTTGTAGACACGCAAAATTGGATAAGTGCTTTTAAATTGCAAAAATCAATAAAATGCACTAAATCATCAAAAGGGATCAAATCAATTAAAAATGGACATAATTAAATAAAGTGGAACAAAATCAATTAAAGCAAAGGAGAAATTAAATAATGATGTTAAATAATTAAATCAAAAGCTTAAAGGGATCAAAAACACTATATAATTAATTTTAATTAATTAATTGTATAGTTGTTTTAATCAAAAATCAAAATGAACTCATTACCCTTACATGGCTAAATTTAATTAATTAATTGAATTTAATAATTCTTAATTTCTTTCAACAAAGTTGATGAACCAATGAGAATTGAGGACAAACAGACATAAATCACTCAAACATTTAAATTGTCCAAAGCTTTGAAACCATTTAAAGGCTTGTCCCCTCATTTGTCCCCCCATTTATGAACAATGCAAAGTATTTGACTCAACCAAGGGATAATCATGATTACTTCACTCTACCCCCTACCCTTGGACATTTACTATAAATATGAGGCATTTTGGAGAGCATTTCCATCTTAGAATTTCATTTGCAAAGCATTGTTACTATAGGCAATTGAAAGCATTCTAAGAGCATTTTGAGCATTTAGCATAATAATTGTGTCAATTTGAGCTAGATTAAGCATTGAATGATCATAATAGAAGCATAGTAGAAGCATATAAAAGCATAATTTCTCATTTTAGAAGTGTCACTAGTGAGGATCTAAGCTGAGAGCTTCACTTACCATTTCTTTCTAGAGAACCATGAGATGTTCTAGATTATAGTTTCATTTTAAATTAGATTTGCATTGTATTTTCTTTAAATTGATGCTATTAGATCTTAATTTCATGAAGGTGATATTCATCATCACACAACTATTTCTTACAACATTCACAAGAAAGGGACTTAACCTATGAGCGCAAATTCCAAAAAGAAGGTCCTCTGAGTTACCTAAGTAACATAGCAGAATGTACAAGATATAGTATAAGTACATATGTAATTTGTAATATATAAATGTCATGTATCTGGTCAGGAAGGGTATGCCCTCCTAAATTTTTATGTATCAGAACCCGGACTACGATCTCAGGCAAGGCTGGAAGTTTTCTCAACCCCGCTCTTTCCTACCAGCGCCTGCACTGAGTGAGTTTTTTTTATTGTATCATTGGTTTAAAGTATATATATATATATATATATATATATATATATATATATATATATATATATATATATATATATATATATATATATATATATATATATATATATAATTTTAATTTTAATTTTAATTGTATGTATAAATCTCTTTCTAATTTCATTAAATTTATTAGAAGTATTGAATATATTTAAACTAATTAGTAATTTTATAATTTTATTTTTTATAATTATAGTAAATTATATAATTATTATAATTTATTTTTATATTATATTTATAGTAATAAGTATATATTAATTGTAATTAATTTAAATATTTATTTTAATTAGATTAGGGTTATGTTCATGTAATTTAATACTCTATTCTTATAAGTGGGATAGAATTAGGTGTTATTACAATATATTTTATTATTTTAATACAACTTCATTTTTAAAAATTAAAATTAATTATAATACATATAAATTTAATGTATTATATAATTCAAGTTGCAATAGTAATTCAAATTAAGTTGACTATTTCTATTTCTAAATGCTAACCTATAATTTCACTTTCATATAGCTTTATTAATAGATTAACAATCAACTAATTCAAATAATTTTATTACTTCTATTTCAATATTAAGGCAAGTACTAGCCACTACGTGGCACTTGTTACATTTGTTTTTAAATTGTTTGAGGGTTTATTATTTGTTTCTTTAAGTTTTGCTATAGTTTATAAGGATGTTGGATGTTTTAAGAATCTTTTATGTTGAGGATGTGTACTTAATTATTATTTGAAAAAGATTTTTTATTGTCTAAAGTTTATTTAGCTAAATCTTTTTCAAATTGTTCCAGGATAAGATGAGATTCAATTGATTTAGATGGTTGGACTTAAAAATAGGTGTCAAGAAGGTAGAATATGAGGGTCATTTAATATGAGCTATACAATGTTATTTTATATTTGAGCACCCTTGTGATATTTTGCAAATATTTGTATTTACTTATGAAACATTTCTTTGTTTCTCATCATAAATGATTATTGGAAGTGTTGAGTGGGTTCACTCTAGCGAGGCCTAGAAGATGAAAATCTATTGTGTGCTATTAAGAGGGTTGATGTAATTAAGGTTCGTGCAATTTGGTAGACCTTAGGTGCATGTAGGTGACAAAAGAAATAAAGCCATATTATTTTTGGTAGTGTTGTTATCCCAAGCATATGATAGATGGAGAGATGTGGTCAATCACTTCATTTAAAGCTCTCATTTTCCAAAATATTTTAAAATATTTTAAAGAAATATAAAAATTAAATATTTAGAAATAATTTTATTTTAATCTATGACTTAAACATATTTAGAGTAGTATTTTTCAAAAAAAATTCAAAATTTAAGATAAAATTTATTAATAATAATGAAAATATTGTAATTATTAATATTGGTTAAAGATTATTCTTTATGGTAAAAAGAAAAAATGCATATTGATTCATTTAAATTTGAAATTATATTTGAAAAATAGATTGACAATTTTATTTAGGTTAAATTATAGAAAATTAAATGCATAAAATACAAATGTAGAAAAAAATAATGAAAAATTAAATAATTTTTTATATTTAGAAAAAGAGATATGTTATTAATAATAATAATAATTCAAAAATATAATAAATTTAAATTTAAAAAATATAAAATATAAGTTTTTACATAATCACGTTAACCAATAAATAAAAAATAGAATCCAATAAAATTACAATTTTCCAAAACACATTTATACCATTAGAATTCAAATTTCAAAAAGTGTGCTTGCATTTCTAAATTTCAAATTTCACATTAAGAAAAGAAGAATCCAACAAAATTACAATTTCCAAAAACACATTTTTACTCTTGGAATTCAAATTCCAAAAAGCATGCTGACATTTTTAAATTTCAAATTTCAAATTTTAAAATCAGGCCTACACTAATTAGTGTCAAATTGGTACACTTACAAAATTCCATCTAGACAAATACTTTATGGCTAATAATCTACAATTATTGATAAAAAAAATTTAATATATTGAACAAAGCAATTAAATCATTTTTCAAAATGAAGCTACCATAGTTAAAGAGAATAGTTGCACTACATTAGACCAACCACAAGAGAAACAAGAAAAAGACAAAAGTAATATAAATTGTAAAACATTTTTACAAAAGTAGAGCTTCCTATCAAGTTGAAACTTCATAACTTGCTCTTTAATGTACTCTAGCTAGTTGTTGATTAGCTACACATTCTTCTTGCATAAGTATTTTATCTCCTAAAAAAAAAAGTCACCTAAAATAATATATTAGCCTTAAATACTAATTTATGGTTTAAGGTTTAGGGTTTAGAGTTACTTGGTAGTTGTTAAAAGACATAATAACACATCTATTTAATTTATCACATTTCTATAATCTATTTGAATTTAATGCATGAACTTCTGGTTTTGATTGTGTATGTAATTTTAGCATCAACATTTAGGATCACAAAGTGATTCAAAATGTTAACCTGATGATGGATCACAGAGTGATTCAAAATGTTAACATGATGATGGATCACAGAGTGTGATCCCAAAAGTTAATGCTAAAATACATACACAATCAAAACTAAAAATTCATGTATTAAAAACACATCTATTTTTCATACATTTTTAAAAATCACTTATCTGATAAAATTAGCTATCACATAATTCCACATACCAAAATCAATTTTCATTTCATTAAAAAAATTGACAATATCTATATACTCACCACCTTAATAAACCATAATAAAAAAAAAAATTATAATAAATAATAAAATAAATCTAATATTTTTCACCCTATCCAATAGAATTTTTATCTTCAAAACTCTTATGGTAGTGCTTTGAAGTATCTCATTTAAAAGCGTGAGATTGAATAATTCCTTTCCTTTGCGGATGAAAATATGCACCTGACATGACCATTTTTTTTTTTTGTTGGAGGGTTCAACCTGCGAGGCAACCTAGCGAGGTACAGACCCACTCGTGCCTGAAACCTCAAAAATTCGCTTGGGGCACAATCCCAGCCTCATCCCTTATGATGTCGGAGCCTTGCACTCTACAAGACTTGATCCCAAGTGGACTCGTTGTGAACCATTCAACTTCACCAGCAAACCAAGACATGACCATTTTTTAAATTTATTGATTAAATTAAAAATCACAGAACTTTCTATGATTTTTAATTTAATTAATAGATTTTAAAAAGGTCATGTCAGGTACATATTTTAATATACACCCAAAAGAAATTGCATGTCCATTTATGATCTTCTATTAAAGAATATGAGTTTTTTTTCAACATAATATATTTGTCCCCACTAAAACAAATTGTTCTCATTTCAAGAAAAAATCTTGTACTGTTGCCCTTCCAAAAGAAACAAATAAATTTATTTGTGTATGGAAGCAATTTCCCTTTTTGTGCCACATACAGTAGCTTTCTCTGATGTGCCTGTCACAAGAAAGTGCCTTGAGGACAAATAAAACAGAGGAAAACTACAAAATAATATCTATTCCTGTGTACAAAAAATTGTGGCACAAGTTGAGCGACAGTTTTGACAAAACATTCAAGAGAGAGTACAAGTGGGTATAATCAAACAGCTTGCAAAGGCCAAACATTTCCTTACATTCTGGACGTAACTTGATTGAATTGATGGGAAGGATAATAATGACCTAAATACTTTCTTATTTTTCTATTCATGGTAGTAATTAAATGACAAGACAGAAAGTTGGAGGAAAATATTTTAGGATTACATTTTTCTTCTACAATCATGGGTATCTTGTTTTACATCCAGATGAAGCAATACCAGGATGAACTTATTTTCAACGGCCAAATATGGATTTGCAACAATTCAGAAGCAAACATGTTTGCAGTTGCAAATCATTGCCTGTGGATTTTATCTTTCTGAGTACAACAATCTAAAATTGAAATGAACAACAACATTATAACCTACACCATCTTAAAAGTGTATTTCAGTCAACCATATCTTGTAATCTCTTTTAAGTTGAAAGCCAATGAAATATAGTTCATGATTATATAGTCCATGATTATGTGTTATTTGAACTTATGTTTTTACTGTGTTCTTTTTAATAATATCAGATTTCCACAATTCATTTTTAACTACATATGAATTTCTAGATTTGATAAAATTGATAGTAAATCATAGAATGATTTGAAATGTTGAAAAAAAACAAAAAAGTTCAAATCAGAAAATCTACTTTCTCATTTCCAAATCAATAGCCATATATGGATCTTCTGAGTAATGAAAGCTAACCAGTAAAGAAGAGAAATATATAGATCAAGGTCTTACAAGTATAAGCCATAAATAATATAATGCATACATCTCGCTGGATATGAGAAAATTTTGTTCTTGAATAAACATAAATAGTAAGACTACCGACGTAAACTAGGTTGATGGAGCATATGTTCCATTCTCCGAAACACAAGGCACCTGGTCACATGGTGTGAACTAAGGCATACAATGCAATCCATCAGTAGTAGTAGAGTACTCAAATCAGAAAACATTAGAAATAAAAAGCAGAAGAAATAACATTATGACAGTAATAACATTAAAATATGGAATAGGCAACATTGTTCAGAGCAACTGACGAGGAGTTCAGGTGGCCATATCAATGATATCTGACGTGGTTTGCTGCAAAAGCTCCTGAAGAAGAATGTCTAGATTGCACACAGAAAAACTGGACCATTGGTACTCAGGCAATTCGTTGGTGATAGGCTTGTCATATTTCTCCATTTGCAGGTGCTGATTCAGGTATAGACATTGATAATTTGTGTCTATCAGCTTCTGTAGATCAACAGAGGTCAAATCAGATGTAACAATGTTTGTGGTGGGAGTAGTCATGCATGGAAGACTGATATCCTGGCCCTTGTTGTTCCCACTGTTTCTGTTGTTATGGTTAGGGTTAGATGGGGGAAGGAACTTGTTGATTATCTGATCCAACAAACCTGAATCTGCATAGGAATTGTCAGCAGTAGCCTTTTCAATGTTAGAACTCAATGGGTTTGATGGCAATGGGCTGCAAATCTCTGATGAGGGTGCAGAAACGGGCTCTTCCAAGAATGGAAGAAGACGATGATTTTCAGCTTGGTTTGGCAAAGTGGGTGTAGCAGGGTTTGTAATAGGGCTTGTATTGGCGATGGTGGTGGTGGTGAAAGAAGGCTGGTCAATAGGGATAAAGGAGGGCTGGCGCCACATAAATGAGCATGGAATGATGAAGCCATCAGTAGTGGTATTTTGGTAGCAGATTTCAGTATTGGGCAATTCAGGAGATATATCAAGATTAGGACTAGGACTAGGATTAGGATTTGGCAGGCCACTATTCTGCCAAGGACTCGCAATGGCAATGTTGCTGCTGCTGCAGCTGAGATCTCTAGGAAGAGAGACGGGGGCCTGCAAATTGCTGGAACCACCTCCTAACAAGTGATGTTTCTTCTCCATCATATCAGTTGAAGACTGCATGTAATTGCTCACCACCATGTCACCACAGGAATTAAAGCTTCCAGCATTTGACCCAAATTGTTTCATGCTTGAATCCCTCCATGTATAATCAGACCAAGCATCCTGCAGCATCTTGGTGGCCTGACCCAAAACTGGGTCTGATTTGGAGCTAGATCCCAGAGCATGAATGTCGACAATAGGCTGCTTAGAGAAAAAGCTGGACGGTTCTGAATTGATGTAGAGAAAATTGGTCCTTGCTCTGATACCTCTCATAGATCTGGCAGCCATATCATAAGCATAAGCAGCCTCTTCTGCTGTATCAAAGGTTCCAAGCCATCGACGTTCCTTAGACTTGGGGTCCCTGATTTCTGCAGCATAACGACCCCATGGACGTCTCCTAACACCTCTGTATCTCCCTGGCTCCCTGGAGCGTTTGAACTTCTTAGGACTGAGGCTCAGGTCTTTACTTCCTCGAGTCTTTTCAGTGGACTCTTGGGACTTGGACTGATTCAGAAATTTCTCCATTGGCTTTTTGGCTTTCAAGGATTGAGTGGTCGGTTCCTAGATAGCACATAAAAAAGGTGTATCAGCACTCAAAAAACAAATGCTTCGAACCCTATAAGATCAATGTCGGTGCACTTTAAATCAAGATTTAGGCCACTTTCAAACTTAACTAGGCCATTGTTAGTATTGTTATATCAGTAAAACAACAGGGCTTACGCCTTGGTATTCTGAAACATCCATAGACATGCCTGAATCTAATGAAAGCTATCTATTATGGTGTTGTTAGATCAGTGCAAAATAGCATCAACGCCATTGTTGGACTTTACAAACGCACAGACGCACATGAATTTTATTAAGCTGAAAGCTCCTTATGGGTACGTTACATCAGTGTGAAACATCTTGGGGATGTTAAGAAATACATACAGAAACACCTAAAACTTAATAAGGCAATTGTTGGTAGCATTCAGGATCATATCAATGTACAAACCAAAATTATTACCTTGCATACTTGATTTGATTTCTGATACTCGACAGGGGCAGCTGAGGCTGCTGCCAGACTTCCCCACAAGGCATCCAAATACTTGGAGGACTTGTCTTTGCATTTGCCTTGGGTTTGCCCTTCCATTTCTTGTGAAGCCGGGTATTAATGAATTTCAGACCGGTACTTGGCAGAAAAATTGATCTCTGCGCCCTCTTCTGTTGATCAGAAAGAGAAGAAGCTCAGGACATACCTTGTCAGCTGCTACTGCTAGGCCAAAGTTCTGAGCATACCCTTCTTCCTACCTTTGAGGGAGAAGTAGACTTCAAAACAAAATGGGCTTTCCTCCTGAAGTTGCACTCTGGCCAAGGGTTAGTTGGTATGGAACTAGGGCTTGCTCTTAAAACTTCCAGAAGAGTGGAACTGCAGATGAAGTTTGAACCATATTGGTTTGTAACAATAACAAACCATATTGGCCCTATATATTGGATTTCTCTCACTGCCCACTTGGGCTCTACATGGTGATGGCCTAGATAGGATTGCTAGGATGGCTGCCTTTCCTCTCACTTGAAATTCTAGCCGTGCATTGTACATCGTGACTGTATCCCCTGTCTTACCTTCTCTCTGTTTGCACAGTACCCAAAGTACATGTCTAACATGGTACAGTGCCAGCGTGGTCCAAACGAATATCATACATGAATAAGCTGTGGGCTAAGACAGAAATCTCTTTAATTTGACACACTAATATGGTGACACCGACTAAATTACTAAAGAAAATCAGTATTGGGTCTATTCACAACTGCAATCCCAATCCCCTATAAAGTATCCTTCCCAGTTCTCCAGTTTCCACATTGAAAATATATTAGTCATCATTATCTATGATTATCTTGGCGGCGCACACCAACCTGCACAATTCTTTTCCTCACAATCTTGAGAACCTTTGCCAAAAATCACTGCCTATCTGATATGTCAATTCCCATGATGTTTTGTTCGAATCTTGCCAAAAAGGCCTCCAAATCCAACAAATCAGGTGGCCATTCATTGTCGGCCTTAACTCACAGAGCGGGAAATCTTATTTATCAAAAAAAGCTCCTCCATGGTATCTCACTGGCTAAGATACATGGTGATGGACTACCTAAACATTTGTAACAAAATCAAATTGATTAAGTTGGCTCGAATCCAGATTAGTTGGGGTTCAAAAGCACTAGCTGGTTAATGTCAGTTTTAACTGTCTTGTATGATTTGCACACATCCTTATCCTCCCATGCCCGCCTAAAGTCTGTTTATGTGGTCTTCCAACACGTGGATTGTGCATAGAGCCTGAAACTTTGCTGACATGCAGACCAGTTCAATTTCATGGTCATGGACAACATATTGGTACACTACTAAACCAAACAAATTAAACCATTGTGTACTATATTTTTAATTGTGATTAGTTAAGCTCCTCTTCAATACCTCTAGACTCTGCTAACAGTCCCTCTAGTAGAAATCATTACCTAACCTTTGAGGAGGAAAACATCAATTTGAAGTTGAAAAATTTGTGAAAAAAGTTGATTTAGCATCATTTACTACTACAAACGGTACGAAATGATATAGTAAAGTGATTCTTAGCTTGAACACAGGTACTACTTAGACCAGCAAGAAGAAAATAGGAGGTTAATTTTCAAGTGGGTCATGAATTCTTATTATCAATCATGATAATAAGTGATTCTTATTTTTGAGAACAGATATTACTTAGATTAGTAAGGAAATTTACTTTCGAAAATAAAATAGAAAGTTAAATTCATTTAATAGTCAAATTTTTAAGTGGGTCATAGAATCTTATTATCAAGCACCCTGATAAGTGATCCTTAGTTTGAAGACAGGTACTACCTCGATTAGCAAGGAAATATATTGTGGAGAAGAAAATAGAAGTTAAATCAATTCTGATGATGAATCATTGAGTATTGATTCAAAATGTTGATGCAACAATTACCACACAATCTAATCCAAAAACAGTTTTTTATAAAAGATTAACTTCATTTAATGATCAATTTTTTAAATAGATCACAAAAAATTACCATTAATCAAGATGACAACATTGAAAGCATAAATTTTAAGATGAAAGTATTGATTGGAAATTTTGATACAAAAATTACCACACAATCTAATCCAAGACAGTTTTTACAAAAGATTAAATTCATTGATCAAATTTCCAAATAGATAATAAATGACACCATTGAAACCATAAAATTTAAGATGCCTTTTTTCAAAGTTGAAGTGACATGGACGGTGAGGATTGTGGCCAAAATAGATCCAATTAATGCCCACCATGCCAACACAAGGAGTTCCATTCCAAATTGAACTACCCAGATTTGCACTGAAAATCCTATCAGGATAAGAGAATTTCTCATGCTGATTTGACAAGAACAGGTGATGGAATAAAAGAAGAATTGAATGAAAATCAAGTTAAGTGGATAGATGAAGACTTTCGGTTTGGTTACAGAAACAATGGAATGTTTTTTCTGGAAAATGCATTTGGTTGGATTTGAAGTACACTACCTGACCTTATATCTCTGAAACAATATATGATCTCCTCGTGCATTTTGTCCTCAAGTGACAAGTCAAGGTAAATGAATTTGCAGAACGACATTGCTTAACAGGGGTCTCACAATGAGTACACATTCAGCATTATTGCATTAGATCTCATACAGGACTTTGGTCCCAAAAATTACTATATATTTTCATATGTAATTGTATATAGAGATGTATCACATGCCTACACTGCATCAAAAGATGGGACATTGACTAGGGCAACAACCCACATTCCTCAACTTTTCCATTCAGACCTGTACAAAGGTTAGAATTTCAATGCTCAGATTTTCTGATAAAATCCATGGAAGTACAAGGAACTGGGTCCCTGAGGATCTACAAAAGAATCCTCAGGAAAACAAAATCGTCCTCTTTCGAATGGAATTTCAAAATATCAATCGATACCAATTCCCATGCTGCCACGATCACTGGATCTGCAGTGACTGGTTCCTAACTACAGATTCAATAAATGGGTCTGATTCATTTTTATATATAATATATATTAATCGCCCATAATTTCAGTCAAGTGCCATGTCTGGTTTCTAGCCTGTACAACCATATTTTCTGTGAATGGGTTTTTCTATACACCATAGAAAATGGCTTCCCTCGGTTACTGAAAATGATTGGGATGGAGAAAAACATATATTATTATCAGTATTGCCTTATATGTATATAGTTTCAGTATTTTTGAGAAGAACAGTATTTAGTGCACCCACACTGTACTAACAATAGTTACAGTATCCCAACATACAAAAGTATACATTATTTGAGTAGAAATATGATTACCTCTTATAGACTACTTTATCCAGACAGTAGATTTGATAATCTACTTTTGTTTTCGGCGGGGACTGTCTCATTTTACCCTTTTTTTTAAAAAAATTTATTGAATCAATGCATAGACTCCTGTTTTATATGATTCAGAGAATAAACCATTCCATCCAAACTAAACTTTGGATTAAAGTGAGAAAATTATTGGGTTTGAGTTACTAGTATATGTATAGTCTTAAATTAATTAAAAAATATTTAATTTATTTCCAGCATGTTAAAAGACGCTGAAGTTAAGAGAGATTTAGTTGTAAAAATAGTGTTGAGTTATTTATAAGGAATAATGTAGATCGATGTTTTATATAATAGATTGTGAAAATATTTTATGGGAGAGATAGAGAGGAAGAGATAGAAAGAGATATACATGGTGAGATAATGAGATATAGAGAGGATGAGAGGGATAGTTGGACAAAGGGACAAATACTTAGTTGACCTTCCATACATCTACAACGTACCCATTGCACACTAAGGTGTGATTGCTAGTTCAAGTGTGTGTGTGTGTGTGTGTGTGACCTTTGCAACATACCCATTGCACACTAAGGTACAATTGCTAGTTCAACTGTGTGTGTGTGTGTGTGTGTGTCTGAGAGAGAGAGAGTTGATCCAAAAAAATTAATTTTTATATTTGATAAATGTAGGCATAATATTCAATTTAATTTTTTGTATAATAATAGATTAAGTATGCATTTTGAAAACCTATTTAAAAAAAAGTATGCATTTTGAAAATGAATCTAATTCAAGTCTAAGGATGTGGATTTAAACTTAAAACTTCCAAATTCAACTTTTAAATTGAGACAACATAAACTATTTTAGAAAACGAGTCATTATGAGCCTCATAAACGGTAAAGCTATTTGAATAGCATGATAAGGTGTTGTATAAAGCAAAAATCCTTATTCATTAATATTAGAATGAACTAAAGAACCACAAGAGAGACCTTGACGGCATGTTGCACTATGATAAGATCCTATAACATCAACAATATAGGTATATTACTATGGAGAAGGGAATTTTCCACCCTTAAGATTGATGGAAACTCAAGGGATGAATCAACACCAAGCCACCTCACTTCTACCAGTGATTTGGTGGGCCAAGGTGATCAAGAAGACTAATTGATAAACTTGGATTTAATACTTAATTGAATGCAATGTGAAACAAAGAAACTAAAATAATTAGATCATACTAACAAATATAAGTATTTTAACTACTACAAATAGAAAAGAAAATTATCAAGACTAACTGGATGGCTTTGTGAGCTTACTATCTTAGATGTCAGTATGAGTCTAGGACTACAACACGGATGCAGAATGATAGTGCAATACGTGTATTGCCTATATGGACATGGAAAGAAAATTGAGACAAGATAATATGATATGTAAATAACTATCTAAACAAAAAGTACAACTAATATAAGAGCAAGGAACAAATAATATAACTATGCTATGAAAATGATTATAAAAAGGGGAAATGAAGGAAAGGGGAGGCTTACAGAAAGGAGGTAGAAGAATCCCAAGATATTTCACTCCTCCCTCCAAATCCTACACACAACAAGAAGGTAAAATGTTGGGGTTGTTTAGAGATCTCCCTCAGTCAAGTCCTTGTTTTGGTGTTTCCACCTCCATAGTAGCCAGATAGATAGATAGGTTCGGATAGATATTGATAGACAATAGATAATAAATAATAGTAAAGTAAACAACAAAAATGTGATTAAGATATTACGATATGCTCAAATAAAGAGAGATGAGGTGAGACGAATGAACTCCCCTTTAAAACCACAAAGTAGGAGCTTGATGGAATAAAGGTGAGGTAGTGACAAAGGTGGTGGAGTTGTGTCGTAAGAGTTCCAAGACACTGTGGAAAGTTATCCAAGAGCCAAGAAGAGATACCAAAATGCAATAAACATAGATAGAGAAGTCTCAAGAGAGAATGGAGAATTGCCTAGGAAGTTTCTAGAAGGCCAAATGAAGCTAAAGAATGGATTTTAAGTAGGATGGATGATTCCCAATGTTGGTGGGTAGTGGGATCAGGTGTTATGATATAGAGATAGTAATTCTAATGTCCTAATGGCCTGCATGGTCAATAATTCAGACAAGAAAGGTGACGAAGCGGATGGAGGGACATGGAGGCTTACATGGAATTTTGTTTTTTTGCCTAAGGTAGAGGCGTCATGTAATGACGAATTACATGGGGTGTAATTTATGATACTACATTTTACCCCCACTTTATTAATCGTATCATAATTTCAAATGTGCAAGCTAAAGTAGAGAAAACCTACATGAGGGTCTTTTGTCCACATGGATTTTCCCCTAGGAAAAAGCCCTAAAATATTGTGAGATCACATCCAGTATGCAATTTGCAGACAAGCATGCTAGAAGAGAGAGAGAGAGAGAGAGAGAGAGAGAGAGAGAGAGAGAGAGAGAGAGAGAGAGAGAGAGAGATGATGATGATGAAAAAGCAATGATCACTGACAATATGTCAGTATGGGTAGAAAATTATGTTATGAGCCTACAAAGCCATACGATATGGTGGTTTTGACTGCACAGATACAAGTAGAAAAAGCTAGATATTCATATAATAGGAAAACTTTAGATTGTGCCAATATGAGTAGAAAGGGCTTGATATTTGTATGATAGGGTGACTTTGATCACACTAGTATGGGAAGTAAAGGTTATATACTCATATGATAGGGGTGAGATATTTTGATAGTGCCAATACGGGTAGCAATGTTACACGGTTGTACAATAGGGCGAAAGGTTTGATAGGTGGATTGGCCCCTATGAAGGTAGACATGTATATTGTTTTTTTTTAATTCCCCCAAAAAGCATGTGATATAGAGACAGTGATATAATAGCCCCCCTTTAGAATGGGTTGTGTTTCTCTGAGGGGAACACGATAATTGTAAGGATAAAAGAGACATTGTGGAATGTCAACATAACTTGATGTTTCTATGAAAGTTGATGGGAACTTTAAAAACATATGTCACTACCATAGTAACTCCACGACAACATAAACCTCAAGAAACACAATTATTATCATAAAAACCAATAATGATCTTATTATCAATCTAAATGACCTCTATTATGTAGGTCAATCTTACACAACACAATACATATATGTTGAAACTCTTTGATTATAAATTGATGCTCAATGGAAAATAACAAAGATTTAAAAACTACATTCTTATTAATAGGCAACATATAGATATGATGAAGAATTTTTTCTTGGATATTCAACAAGAAGCAAAGTGTACCGTTGTTACAATAAGAGACTCAAAAGGATTATGGAAAGTAAAAATGTCCAAGTGAATGAGGAATGAAATCAATTTTCTCTGCAACTTGAGATCTGCAAAATAGAAGATGCCCCCACACTACAAAAGTCAAAGAAGATGAAGTTGAACAAATAGGTGAAGAAGAAAAGAAATTAGAAAAAGAACCTAAGACAGTATGAGATAAGAATCATTTGGAAGAACAAATCATTGGAAATAAGAATGAAGGAGTTCAAACCTAGAGAAGACTTGCCAAGGTAAGTGAATGTGCAAAACTTTGTCTTTTATTTGCGGAAGCTAGCAAATATGATGGATGGTTGAAAGTCTAATCACCTAAAATTGGTCTACTAGAACTTGAGCCCCCCTTTTCAATCAAATTGCCTCTTTACTAGACATAATTGTGCAGAGTAACCCTTAAAATCCCCTTTGCATAATTAAATCAAAAAATCTTATATCAAGTTTACACTATGGTCTAATTTCTAGAGCTAGCATATTTATTTAATTGTTATAACCTTGCTTTTAATATAAAGTTTCTACAGTTTTATTAAAATAACACATTCACATGTGTGCACCCACTTAATCTTGATTAATTAGCAATTAAAAGGCATTTGTGCTTTCAAAATTGCTATTTAGTCTTATTCTACCTAACATGTCCCTTTTGTCTCTTAATCATCACCACTCATCTCTACCTAACCTTGCATCTCCTTTTTCCTCTTCATCTCATCCAACTCATTCTTTTGCCTCTTAATCTCCACCCTTCATTCTTGAGGCAATTCCTTTAAAAGGAAACTCTTCCTTGGCTCAAGGGTTCCATCTCAATTTTTTGTTGAAATCCTAATCTTAGTTTCTTGCATTCTTGCATTCTTAGAGTAATCTTGTCATTTGAATTCTTAGCTTAGCTTCATTTCTAGCTTAATCTTGCATTGTTAATCTAGTTTCTTTCTTGCATTGCTTCAATAGAATAGCTCTTGCACTCTCATTCTAGAATACTAGTTGTTTGCATTCATTCTTATCTTAATCGCTCATTCTAACTCGCATTCTTGCATCTTAGCTTCATTCTTAGCTTTTGAATCTTCCATTTTGGAGTAGTCAAGTCACCAATCCTCTATCCTAATTTGATGAACATTATGAGGAGGATTAACTCGCTTCAACTAGGAAGCTATGAGTCGCTTCTTGAGATTTTCTCTTCCATGGATTCTCTCAACTCTAATGGTTCATAGAAGTGTGTCACACTTTTGATCACATAGAAAGCAATGAAATAAGAACTCAATCATATTGAAAAGAATCAAACATGAGAATTAGTGCCTATTAAATAGTCAAGAATGTTATAGGAAAAAAATGGGTGTTCTAGAATAAGCTAAATGAAGAAGTAACGTGAACCAAAGCTAGATTAGTTTGTAAAGCCTACTCACAAACTTTGAAGGTATATATTTTAAGGAGACTTTTTCTTCAGTGGCTATGATGGAAGTTATTAGGATGTTTCTTGTATTTTCTTCTTACAAGAACTTTAAGATGCATCAAGTGGATGTCAAGTCAACCTTTTTGAATGGGGACCTTGAGGAAGAATTTTACATTGAGCAACCTAATTGTTTTCAGTTGGAAAAAGATCCAAACATGGTGTGCAAATTTAAAAATGCATTATATGGTCTCAAGCAAGCTCCTAGAGCTTGGTATGCAAGATTAGACAAGAATTTCCTACATAAATACTTCAAGAAAGGTACAAAAAATATTTATTTATTTTATGGTTAAAAGAGACAAACACTTGATAGACGTGGTGTATGCTGATAATAACATTTTTGCTGGAGATGATACTATATGTAAGAGGTTTGGAGAAAAGATATCAAAAACTAATCAATGTCAAGGAAAATACTTGTATGAAAAGGTTTTTATGATATGTGTTTAACTATAGCATGCATGAGGATGTATATAGGTGAATCATGGATATTATAAACCTTAATTAACTTATATGATCATTTATATAGCCAAGATATAGGTAGTTAGTTTGGCTTGGATGTCATCTATCACATTATGATCAAGTGTACATAATAGGTACAATGGCTAGTTTATTATGATCATATAGTGAATTATATTCTTATTAAAGACTTCATATGTTTCTTCCTTGAAGTGGCTTATTATTAATAAGTACTGCAACATATATCTTATTAAGTGTTTTTCTTGGTCAAATAATTCTATTACTATTTATTTGTAACTATTAGTGGTGTTCTTTTTCACTCCCTTTTGAAAGTGTTTCTTTGCAAAGCTAGCCCACCGACTTGTAGGAAACATTGGTTCAATTTCTAACTGTCGGTCTAGTATGGTCTTTTTGAGGTAGGAACACAGAGTTACATTCTTCCTCAAGTCGTCGATCCACCGACAATGTGTGTGTTCCTGATCACTTAGTTGGAGGTTCCCGCAAGCATGAAAACCTCGATTGCTAGTTGCTAGTTTAAGGTGGTAGGTGACTAAGCGACCGATGGGTCCCAAGCCCTAATGTAACTCTGCTTTAGGCATTCCTCCTTTTCCATGTCATTCCTCCACCTCTTTTCTTGCAGCTTGGCACAAAAGTCACACTTTTTTGAAAAAAAAAAAAAAGAATGATGATTCATTTAATGCACATCCTGTCCAAAGTTAATATATCATTTGGGTGGCAGATTTTCAAGTATCATTATTCAACATCTCCAGTATGTTACTTGCTCCATCTTCTTCCTTAACATGTAGTCGGTGATTCAGATCCATCTATCTAAAGTGAAGGATACCAAGATGTAATATGGGGACTTTTATCAATTTTGGGAGAATTGTGAAGGAGATAAGGATCCAAATTCCTAGGAATACTTGCTCTTTCAGAGTGGCCTAGTTAATGCAGGGACGTTTCCTTTCTCCATGCAATGTCCTGAGTTGGTAGCCATATGGTATAAGTTCTATCATCCTACCAACTAGTAAATTCGAACAGTCGATGAGAAAGTTTTAGCAAAGATGAACTCAGAGAGCATTACGTAGGCTTTGGGTATTCCTTGCAATAAGGCACTAGTAAATTTTAGCTTATTTTTCGATGAGGTTTAGTCGATTATTAGACACCCATTGGTCGGCTAATCGACCATAACAGTCGTCAGGGTTTTTTAGTCGATAATATGACACATCATAGCGCCATCAAAATTGCGATGTCAATAATGGTTGAATTATCAACAACAACTACGTCGAAATAATTAGTTCAACCTGGAAGAATTATCGGCTATAATGTTTATCTCTGCGACCAATGTTGGTCAAAATTGCGATAACAAATCATTGGAATAAATGTTGAATATATAGCACTCTCGTTGATATGTCTATTCTTGGTTTGTCGAAAAAGCGATAGAAAATTTATTTATATATATATATATATATATATATATATATATATATATATATATATATATATATATATATATATATATATATATATATATATATATATATATATATATATATATATATATATATATATATATATATATATATATATATATATATATATATATATTTATATTTATATATATTTATATATATATATATATATATATAATCAAATTAAGCACATCAATATTATGTCGTTGTTGTTTACTGTTTACTATGAAGAATGATAAGAGAGAATAGATCCACCACTAATGTCCAACCCACTCATTTTTTTCAATACTATAGAAACTAAGATAAAGATATTTGTGAAGGTCACGCCATATCCATATCCATATCCATATTAAAATATTAGTTACAATATGAAAATACTAAACTGACTAATTCCTGAGCTCATCTCTTCATATGGTCCCAACAAAGATATGCAATTACAATAAAGAGAAGGCATCGTAAAAATATAATTTCTGCATTTGCCCTAGCCTGACACGTTTTGCACTCAAATCCTTCATCGCGGATAAGTGGAGATGGGCGGATAGATGCAGATGAGTTGTCATCAACCCATCTAAAGTATCCACAGCCATTATTTCCCTGTGATGCCCAGTCTACATTAGTTCTTATAATATAATGAATAGTATTTACATTAGAAACATTAAATATATACACATTAGTAACCTTTTTTCTATTTGGGCAACACCAAAATTGTCGTCCAGGGTTGTTTTGTGTTCGTGAAGTCTTCAACACACACTGCCCACCACCACAATGACATTTTGGCACATTGAGAAGAGTCATCGAGCCTATATCAATAATGCACCGCACCATCGTTACTACATTTATTATTTTTATATGATTATTTTTATATGGAATACACCAAGGAGTACCATCAGAAATATTAACCATTTACAATAATGAAAAGTAAACTTAAATCAAATAGCTCATTTTTTTATCAGCATGTGTAGTCTCTGTGTATAGTGAACAAAATAATATTTCACATAGAGTGAATGAAATATACCATCAAAAGAAGGTGACAAAATCCTGCCACGAAGCACAAACATAGGAAATAAAAAAGGGACAAAAGACAAGAAATAAGAAAAATCATTACGACTATAGAAAAATCATTTATACTATAATCAAAAAAAGAAACACTCTTTCTCAACAATTTTCAAAATCATTAGGACTATAGAAAAATAATTAAAACTATACAAAATCAAATTTTAGAAATGGACGGTTCTAATGCTTTGCCATTACAACAATTAAGCATTCATCATTTGGTATTGTGTATTCCATTTAAGTATGTCAACAATGTTCAAGAAATAAGAAAAATCATTAGGACTATCGAAAAATCATTTATACTATAATAAAAAAAAAAAGAAACACTCTTTGTCAACAATTTTTAAAATCATTAGAACTACAGAAAAATAATTAAGACTATACAAAATCAAATTTTAGAAATGGACGGTTCTGATGCTTTGCCATTACAATAATTGAGCATTCATCATTTGGTATTGTGTATTCCATTTAAGTATGTCAACAATGTTCAAGAAATAAGAAAAATCATTACGACTATAGAAAAATAAAGTTCTATCTATGTCAACAATGTCATATCTATGAATTGTGGGCATATGATATTAGGTAGACCATGACAATGTATGAGAAGGACAATTCATGATGGCTACTCTAATACATATATTGTTCAAAAAGGAAAAGAGAAATTTCAGTTAATACCACTGACTTGCAGGGATAAAGACAAGATAATAATGTGTTTTGGTGATACTATTCCTCTTCATAAGCAAGGAAACATTGCAGGTGATACAGGTTGGTATGGGCAGCAAGCATACAAACATGGATTGACCAGGACAATGTTGAATAGTCCTAGAAATGTAGACTTTTGGGATTTGAATAATGTTCAAATAGGTACAGTCAAGTGTCCTATTGAAGGGCAGCCAGTAAACAACCATCATAGTCTTCCAGAGTCAACAACATCAATGATAAAGGGCAAATAAGAGGACAGTTTTTGCATGAACAAAGGCCCTAAATCATCAGATTTAAATGACAGTCGTGATGTTAAAGGATAGCTAAGAGAAATTAATATGACAATCCAAGTGCATATGATATAGACCTTTTATCTAAAGACAAATCAAGTCTAACCGAAGAGATTAGAGGGTGTCAATTTTTTATTAATGATAGAGATATAGAAATAAAGCAGTCCTTTTGGAATGATGACTGTGAGGATGAATAATAGTGGGTGTAAGTCCTAGAAATGTAGACTTTTGGGATTTGAACTATTTTCAAATAGGTACAGGCAAGTGTCCTATTGAAGGGCAACTAGTAAACAACCATCATAGTCTTCCAGAGTCAACAACATCAATGATAAAGGGAAAATAAGAGGACAGTGTTTGCATGAACAAAGGCCCTAAATCATCAGATTTAAATGACTGTGGTGATGTTAAAGGACAACTAAGAGAAATTAATATGACAATCCAAGTGCATATGATATAGACCTTTTATCTAAAGACAAATCAAGTCTAACCAAAGAGATTAGAGGGTGACAATTTTTTATTAATGATAGAGATATAGAAATAAAGCAGCCCTTTTGGAATGATGATTGTGAGGATGAATAATAGTGGGTGTAAGTCCTAGAAATGTAGACTTTTGGGATTTGAACTATGTTCAAATAGGTACAGTCAAGTGTCCTATTGAAGGGCAACCAGTAAACAACCATCATAGTCTTCCAGAGTCAATAACATCAGTGATAAAGGGAAAATAAGAGGACAGTGTTTGCATGAACAAAGGCCCTAAATCATCATATTTAAATGACAGTCATGATGTTAAAGGAAATTTGAGAGAAATTAATATGACAATCCAAGTGCATATGATATAGACCTTTTATCTAAAGACAAATCAAGTCTAACCGAAGAGATTAGAGGGTGACAATTTTTTATTAATGATAGAGATATAGAAATAAAGCAATCCTTTCGGAATGATGACTGTGAGGATGAATAATAGTGGGTGTAAGTCCTAGAAGTGCAAACTTTTGGTATTTGAACTATGTTCAAATAGGTATAGTCATCCTATTGAAGGGCAGCCAGTAAACAACCATCATAGTCTTCTAGAGTCAACAACATCAATGATAAAGAGAAAATAAGATGATAGTGTTTGCATGAACAACAACCCTAAATCATCAGATTTAAATGACATTCATCATGTTAAAGGATAGCTAAGAGAAATTAATATGACAATCCAAGTGCATATGATATAGACCTTTTATCTAAAGACAAATCAAGTCTAACCGAAGATATTAGAGGGTGACAATTTTTTATTAATGATAGAGATATAGAAATAAAGCAGTCCTTTTGGAATGACGACTGTGAGGATGAATAATAGTGGGTGTAAGTCCTAGAAATGCAAACTTTTGGGATTTGAACTATGTTCAAATAGGTACACTCAAGTTTCCTATTGAAGGGCAGCCAGTAAACAACCATCATAGTCTTCCAGAGTCAACAACATCAACGATAAAGAGAAAATAAGAGGACAGTGTTTGCATGAACAAAGGCCCTAAATCATCAAATTTAAATGATAGTTGTGATGTTAAAGGACAGCTAAGAGAAATTAATATGACAATCCAAGTGCATATGATATAGACCTTTTATCTAAAGACAAATCAAGTCTAATCGAAGAGATTAGAGGATGACAATTTTTTATTAATGATAGAGATATAGAACTAAAGCAGTCCTTTTGGAATGATGATTGTGAGGATGAATAATAGTGGGTGTAAGTCATGAAAATATGACAGTGGTGATAGAGATTACTAGAAAGGTTTAATTTTGAATCACAGTAAGGAAAGAATGATAGACACACAGACAATAAAAGGAAGAGTTCTTAGACATAGTTGAGTCAAAGATTATAAAATGGTTGATATGATGATCTCAATTGAAAAGACAAAGAATAAAGGATGAATTCATGTACTTTTCAAAGAAAAATGACATATTTCGAATGGTTCTATTATTGCATCATTCGACATGTTTTCCCCAATTCATGTTCCACTTCTAATGGTGTTCACGCCACTTCTAATGGTGGCATGAACACCATTAGAAGTACAGAGATTAGGGTTTCAAACCTACAAATAAAAAATCAAATATACAATATATATTAATCATGTATTAAACCAGTGAAGATCACATGAAACGCGTGCATCAGTAGCACAAAGGTGAAATGGGGTCAACTTACTGATGAAGAGTGGTGCTTACAGGTGGAGTCAAGGCTAGATGCGTCGGTGGGGTCAAACTACTGCAGACAAGGTGAAAGGAACAAGAATGTGACATTCCTCTCAAGGGTGTATCATGAAAGACATAACCTTTTATACTTCTTAATGTGACAGTTTTAAAAAGGACAGTTCTATTCAGTCACAAGACCGAGTGTTTCATGACAGTCTTCTATAGATAGTGTGATGTCCCCATCTTTAACCTAGTAACATAATAGCAACAAAACACATGTGGTCAAGGGGTGGCAAACCTTGAGCACCTCAAGATAGTTAGGAGATAGTGGCAAATTGTATATAGAAAGTAAGAGTTCAAGTAGATAGTTTGCATAATCTTTCCACAAATAGTCAATAAGCATCAAATGTATCAAGGAAAATCATGAATTCTTTCAATAAGATAATTTTCCTATTTAGCATCAAGGAGCACATCAAAGAAATGCAATATGAGAATGCATTATGATCGAGGATGATAGATATCAAGTAGCTCCATCAATCACTACCAAGCTCACATGTTATCAAGAATGACAATCATGTGGACAACCATCTTATCAACATGTAAATCATGATTCTACTGTCCAATCAAGTAAACCCATAATCAGTCATGTTCATAAGATGACATATTGTGTATATTATCATCAAGATAATAAGAAAGAAGTATGGTGCTTAATGAAGCTGTGGATAAACCATCATAATACATCCATCACACATGAAGAGAATTCATATTAACACCATGAATTGAGTTGATCTGGACTTTCGAGGAGTGCCAACTCTCTATATTCTAAAGGTAAATGATGCAGTTAAAACTAGAAAGGACAAATCTATTGTCTAACTTTGCAGCAGAGAAATTAGGGGTCAAAGAAATGTGGTCTCATGGAATGCTATGACTGTTGAGAAGGCCATGGAAACTTTTAAGGAAATGCAATTAGCAGGTGTAAATCCAAACTCCATGACTTTTGCCAGCATCCTACCAGCTTGTGCCGAAAGGGGAGTGTTAGAACATTAAGGTATGGGCATCCATCGAAGCATAATGGAAGGGGGATTTTTGTTGGATATTACAATAGAAAATGCTTTGATAGATATGTATGGAAAATGCATATTTTTACCTAACTCACATGAAGTTTGGCAATGGGTGTATTCTTTTTTGTCCCATTTATGACACATGCATGTTTGAATCTCCTCGTGCACCTAAGATGACTGGTTTGCAAAGCTATAATGCATATGAAAATAGGAATTTATGTGAACATAATGGTGCATTATATGATAAGTATAAATATACATATATTGATGTAAGTTCAGATTCTTATGAGGTATGGACATCATATGATAAAAAGGCTTAGTATGATAAGGCTTCAAGTCAAATGGCCTCATATGTTGATCACTCCCACCCCTGTGATCACTTTGGTTTTGGTGGGAGATGTCCTAGGTGAATCCTATGTATTCTATGTTGTTTTGACAGTCCTAGTGGAGAACACAGTGAAGGGTGCACTTAACAAGCACTAATTGTTGGTTGGGGATTCCCGATGAAGGTTGGAGATTCTCGAGTGGGTATGATTAAATAAAGTTGAAAATGTGTTGTTTGGCATCATTTTTCAAGACTGTTTGGAGTTATGGAGTCCTGGAAGTAAGGGGTTATGGAGTCCACCTTTGAATATCGAGTATTCATTATGGACTATGATTTTCTTTTAATCAGAACAAAGGTTATTAACCACGAGATACTTTACGACCTACCCACTAAAAGTTTCTATTGAGCCCATGTAATCCAAGATACTAAAATTATCAGCACAAATAGTTACAAAGTTCTTGGACTTAGTTTACATTTTTTGATGAGAAGTTAGGAATGAATTGTGTTTCCAGGAGTTGTGGCCATCCTGTGCATTTTTTTTAAGAAAGAAGTATTCTATTTACCTAACTTGATATCTCTCACTGTTATATGTCTTGTTCTACACATTGTTAATCTCATTTGACTAAATTAGTTCAATAGAACCACCTCTATGAAAATTTTATGTCTTTGATATGAGAACAAACTATTCTTCTGATAATTGCCTGATCAATATCAGTTTCGAATCGTTTGGAAATGGGCACTGTTAGTAGGGCATTTAGTACATGATACATCCATAAGGATGGGAGCTGTGAGCTTGAAATGAGTCTGAGGATCTATTATATGAAAAGTGGCATATATGTTGTTGCTTACCATTTGTTTGAAAAGAACTTATGTCATGTGCCTTTCAATACTGGTGGTAGGCACTTCTATTCAGATGGAAACTCCTCTGAGTAGGTTACTTGGAGTGCAAATGTGAAAGAAGGGTTCACTTTTTTTTTTTAAATGGCTACCAAATGTAAACATAAAGCAGTGATGTTGATTAAGATCTTATTGTATAAGTTCTATATTTAAGATTGATGTACATCATTGTCATGCTATTTTTAATATTTGTAATTGAACTGATGCATTACTAAAGCATTTCCATGATAAAGTCTTATTTTATATGGCATCCTCTATGATTGCTAATTATTTTTTTGTGCACATCATTTTGTTTGACTGCATTTATTTTTGTAGGCCCTATTGGCAGTGTTATTTTCCAAAGGCCCTATTGACGGTGTCATTTTTCTTGCTCATTACATATAATATATTATAAAACATGCATATGAAAACCTTTACAAAATATGTTGATAATGTTGAGAGATTTTGATTAAGATGGGTATCCAACTAAGACTTTCAACCAACTAAGACTTTCAAATCTATCAACAACCATGGTTCTCTTATTGCATCATTCGACATATTTTCCCCAATTCATGGGCCACTTCTAATGGTGGCATGAACACCATTAGAAGTGCAAAGATTAAGGTTTCAAACCTACGAATACAAAACCAAATATACAATATATATTAATCATGTATTAAACCAGTGAAAATCAGATGAAACACGTGCAGTAGCAGCACAAAGGTGAAATGGGGTCAACTTGTTGATGAAGAGTGGTCCTTACAGGTGGAGTCAAGGCTAGATGTGTAGGCGGTGTCGACAAATACCCTCCTTTGACCCTCCTTCACCTCTGCTTTGCCGCGTGTGGAATATAACAAAATGTCCTAAAATGATCCCTCTATTTTTTTTTTAAAGTTATAATGGTGTTCATGCCACTTCTAATGGTGGCATGAACACCATTAGAAGTGCAGAGATTAGGGTTTCAAACCTACGAATAAAAAACCAAATATACAATATATATTAATCATGTATTAAACTAGTGAAGATTAGATGAAATGTGTGTAGCAGCAATACAAAGGTGAAATGGGGTCAACTTATTGATGAAGAGTGGTGCTTATAGGTGGATTCGAGGCTAGATGCATAGGTGATGTCAACAGATACCCTCCTTTGACCCTCCTTCACCTCTGCTTTGTCACGTGCGGTATATAACAAAATGTCCTAAAATGATCCCTCTATTTTTTTTTTAAAGTTATAGTGGTATTCACGCCACTTCTAATGGTGGCATGAACACCATTAGAAGTGCAGAGATTAGGGTTTCAAACCTATGAATAAAAAACCAAATATACAATATATATTAATCATGTATTAAACCAGTGAAGATCAGATGAAACGCATGCAGAAGCGGCACAAAGGTGAAATGGGGTCAACTTACTGATGAAGAGTGGTGCTTATAGGTGGAGTCGAGGCTAGATGCGTAGGCGGTGTCAATAGTTTCCCTCCTTTGACCCTCCTTCACCTTTGCTTTCCCACGCGCGGAATATAACAAAATGAAATAAAATGATCCCTTTTTTTTTAAAAGTTATATTGACGTGTTGGTCAAAATTACGACCTATCATGGTTGTCATAATTATGACCAACACGGGAATGGATTAAAAAAAATCAAATTTTTCCTTTTATAAACCAACCAAGGAAAACCATTTTAATGCTTGGTCAGAAATGTGGGTTGGAAATATGGGTCAAATGCACTAGTGGGGTGATGGAGAGGCTTTCTATCGAAGTTAGATGTGAATATTTCAGAGCACATGAGGAATTTATCTTAATAGTGTTGCGAAGAACTGGCTCAAATCAAAAAAGCAAGGTAAGTCCCAATTGCCCAATAGGTTGAAAAATTCCATTTTAAAGAGCCCATTGTAGATGTGATTACTTTGTTGCATAGAATAGATGGAAGCCCTAATTTTGAGAACTTTGAATTATCGATGTTCTAGTTTATTTTAACAGTTTGTGGGAAAAAGGATTATATACATTGGGTTGGTCTCATGAGCTCTCACCTTCATACTCAACTAAAGGAATTCTCCCAAAAATGCGTGTTCAATTTTCCTTTTTGTTTTATTGTATCTTATTGCCAATTATAGAATTTTTTGGGAGGGTTTAACCCCATAGCCCTTACATTCTACCTGAGCCCCCATCTATAAGTTGTTTCCCCAACTCACTGCAAATAAGGGTAACCAAGATTCCGCCCTAGTGAATGATGTTTTTCTTATGAGGTTGGTCAAAGAGTTAGAAGGTAAGCCCCATATGAGGTTATCTTAGGAAGGTACCAATTTTTCCTTAGGGTTTGGTAGCATATTCACTCAATTCAAACATATCAAATAACTAATAATAGGAAGTTTTGAGAAGGAACCCTCGCGCCTTCCCAAATACCCCTATGATTTTCTTGTGTACTTGGAAGTTTTTCGCCAAATAGGCATTGTTAATGTTAAGTACTCGAGAATGCAAAATAAGGGTTTTACTTTTCCTATTTCTATGTCCTTTTATTTATGCAAAACTATGGTAGCTGCTAAAACTGTCGAGAAAATTATGGAAGGTTGCCATTTTTCCACTCTACCCGAAAGAACCCAATTTGATAACCATCCAGAACTTGTATGGAGCTTGAACTTACATCCAAAATCCCTCATTGGAGAATTTTTGGGTAGATTGTATTGATGAGATGGAGATGTTCAAAAAGAATTTCACCAGACTTACTCTACAACAAATTCGATCCTATGAGGTCAAATTGAACATCCCCATCGGAGTATAGGAAGAAAATATTGTTGTTGATCTTGATTTTCATGAGTTGAAAGATAAAGGTATCCCCAAGATATATTGGAGTAAACCAAAGGCTTTTGATTTGACAACCCAGAGCACCCCTGTAATTAAAAAGACAATATAGTGGTTATAAGGGAAATGGAGAAAGAAAGATACACATGTTGGTGAAGAAACATTTGTTGGTCCTTCAGCCAAAGGAGAAAATTCTACCACTCCTATGGTAATTGATAAGAATACATCGGTTAGCCCAGCTAAGAGAGACTCACGAAGTGGTGGAGATGGAAAGCAACCTGATGAAAATAGGGTTGAAATTAAAAGTGTATGTAAGCTGGATGAAGTGAGTATTCCTACAAAGTAGGAGGTTGAAGAAGATCCTAATACAGTGTATCAAAAAATCATGCAGGATACTACTATAATGTCTATAATGGAAATCCCCTCTTCTCCTACTCCTACTACCCCTATGACCCTTTTGTCTGCATCGACAGGCTCAATGGGAGCCGGTGATGCTAGATCCAGTATTACCTCCACTGTCTAATTAACTCAAGAATTAGAGAAGAAGAGAAGGAAAGTCACTCCAAGTGATAATGAAGTAGGAATTGTCTCATTTCCCTTCCAAAGTTCAAAGAAGCCTAAAAGGGCTAAAATACTGTCTAGAGTTGTTGTCGATACCAACATATGACACCATGTATTAGAAATGGATGACCCCATTAGAGATGCAAACATGGATGCCATATCTGAGGTCGACTACAATATCTCTTGTGTTGATATGGGACTTGCTAACTTAGAGAGTGAAGTTCATCATGCAAATTTTCATGTTAAGGCACTGACTACAAAATCCCAAGAGCTGAAGAAAAAGAATTGTGATCTACAAGAGCATTTGGAACAACTTCAACCTTATAAGGAATTTGTGACCTTTTTCATCATCTCCATAAGAGGAAAAGGCTCTAGTTCCACTCAGATTCTCTAGGAAATAGAGGTTCTTCATCAATTCAAAGATGGAATTGGCAAAATACAATCTTTGACCAAGTGGGTGGAACAAATGCAAGAACATGGTATAGCATGTTTAACATCTCTCAGGAGTCTGTACATAAGAATCACCAATAAGAGGCAAAATCTAATCTAGGAACTGCAAAAGACAAGGGAAGAACATAGTAGATGGTTTGTTCTAGCTAAAAATATTGAGAACCTACTAGAGTTAAAGCCTATGGTATTAGCAACTGAGAAAATTACAGATAACCCCATCGAGATTTTGTCAATCCTCCTAGTTTTACTCTACCGAGTGGAAACATTCTTCATATAATAATTATATTAGTTACATCAACCAAGTCCTTGACTAATATGTTCATCATTTGGTTGACATTAAGGGTGACTTCAATTCTCATAACGTGGACTTAACCGATTAGTTCGATGAGAAAGTTGTTGAAATGGAGGAGATCAAGAAATAATACAATGATCTATTGTCTAAGGGGATCGAAAAAGTTTAGGAAGGTAATATAAATGTGTTTGATACACTAATAAACTTACACGGCATCCTCAAAGTTCTCAAATCCCAGGACATAGTGGTCCCTAAAGAATTCATAGATGCAAAAAAGGGGTTAGCTAGGTGGAGAACTAAATTGTAGGTCACAGTCGTTCTCAACTATGATACAATTAAGTTCTATGTCAACGGATAACTAGAGTATCTCCAAAGAATTAGGGAAATGGAAGCGGAAAAGGGAGTTGCAGAGGTTGGTGCAACAAGTGTTGGAAACTGCAATTGAAACAATTATTGTACTGTCATTGATGTCAAACCTTAACTGGTAAGACTGTTGCTTCTTAGGAAAGTACTATATCTATGGTGAGAAGGGAAAGAAAGGTTGGTAACAATAGCACCTAAGGAAAGGTTGAGTTATCTTGATACTACAAAGTGTGCTTGACTCTGTTTTACAATGATGAGACAATGTATTGTTTATCTTAGTAAGATTGAAGACTAAACTAGTAGGCTTAACCGAGCAAAAATGAAGAAATCATGTTTAAGCTGAGTTATGACAGAGTCGACCGAGTTAGTGGATGCCAAGCAAAAATCTAGTATCGACCGAGTATTAGTAAATTGCTGAGGAAGACAGTATTTGTCGAGGAAACAGTTTTAGTAGTGTACACACTAAAATGGTGTACTTCTATGAACCATTACATGCAAGGTTGCTCAAGAATGAGGCCTCACAAAGCGGCTCATAGCTCTCTATGCATGGAGTTGCAAGGGACTATGATGTATTTTCTCTCAGCTAGAGCTACAAGCTTGTGACCTTGCTAGTCAACCACACAACGAGAGATTCAAATGAGGACAAGGGCAAGAGTGCCAATATCCTTAAGAATCACTATGAAAATCCAATGCAAACTAGTCTAGAGAAATGAAAATGCAATGCAACTAAGCTATGAAATGGAAAGAACAAGTGTTACAAATCCCTCCTATTAAGCTATGTGAAGTTATGCTATTGCATGAAAGGAAATCTAAGCTATGAAAGTCATGAAAATGAAACTACTATGAAAGAATGTAAACTAAACTATGAAGCAAATGAAGAAATCTAAAGAAGGATGCAACAATGATCTCTAAAAAGCTTCAAAGTCTTCAAGGATTCCTGCAGCATAAGGTTAGCATAAAAATGTGATATGCAAATGAAGGAGAGAGCTTTCCTTTTATAGGAAATGAAAAGGAATGGACCATGGAGATTAAGAGGAAAAAGACTTAATCAACGGTGGAGCATCAAAGAAGAGAAATCCATGTGCACAAATATTCTCCAATAGGAATTGACTTTGTGTCCATGTGAGACAAAAGTGCTTTTTTCCTTTTTGTAAAATAGGAATAATGCTTTATTTGTGCAACTTAGGAGAAGAGGAAAGGTGGGGCTTTTTATTTAATCCAAAGGGGAGGAAATATTCCTTTTAATCAAATAAATACTTAGGATAAATGATTAGCCCATAGGATAAAAATCCAATATATGATCGAAATTAAGACTTGATTAAGAAATTGATAATGTTGAAAATATTGATTATTGATCAAAATGATTCAGGGTTGATAAATCAAATAAATGGGGCCCAAAGTCTAGGCGACCATTTTTGGGTGCATACATTTGCCCCTCTTTGACTAATGTGTGATCAATCTGGGAACACATGCAGTCAAAGAAGAATTGAAATGTGAGATCGATCTGGGATCACAAAACAACTCAGATGTGAGGTCGATTCAGGATCACATCCGAACAAACATAGACAAAGGCCTTTGAACATGAGGTCGATTCGGGATCACATTCAAAGTAAGAGATAAGAATCTCAAATTTGAGCAAAAGATCACAAAAGATGTCTGAATCAAGAGCATCAAGATGTCGGGGATAAGGATCCCATAAATACTGCCCCCTCGAAATTGAAATTGAAATCAGGTAGAGGAGAGACAGCAAATTGATAAAGATTTGATCAAATTGACGTGAAATCATAATCGAAGATAAAGGGCAACGGGATAACCATTAGGCAATGAAAACATGCCCCAATGAGGAAGTAGAAGAATAGAAATAGAAGACTAGAAATAGAGCGAATGAAAGACTAGAAAATTTGAGAGGCATGGAAGGAAGAAAGTCCATCGAAAATCAAATTATGCCTCAAAAAGTCAATCAATTGCGCAGAAGAAGGAGAAAATTTTGAAACACGACTCGGATTTCGATTTCAAGTCTGAAAATGGATAGAAAATGATGTGATATGAAAGATCAGAAATGAAAGATATGATCAAGAAGAATCAGAAAATGAGAACAGTTGACCAACTAGTCCATAGATGATAAAAAGGAGAGCTCTCTCCATATGCAAGATGCAAAAACTAAACTATGATGAACTTAAGAATGCAAGATACTATGAAAGTGGTTGACTTGAAAGGTCACAACGCCTATAAACATCTAATTATCATCATCGAGTGTTATTGGTAGCGTCGCAAGATGATACAATGCACACTAGCATGACTATGTGGATATGAATATGATCTTTATCAGATAGAAATGTGGAAATCCCACCTAGGCACCAAAGACATGTAGGTCAAGATGGCTAATGCAGTGAGATCACCTAAGTTTGATATGGTGAGATTATGCTTGTATCAAGACACATGAAAGTCAGGATAACTAGAAGCATGCACTCGCAAAACAGTCAAGGATAATACCTTGTCAATCCATAGTGTCAAGTAAGACCAGCATAAATGCTCATGACAATTAGGATCAACAAAATATACCCACAAGCAGATAAAGAAATAAAACATGTTCTCATACCCTCAGTCTTCTAGCTATGCATCATCGAAAACTTCTCAGGGAGAGACCACTCATCAAAGAAATCCTCATAGACAACACACAAAGAAAAATAAAGTCAACATATCTCAAGTGAGTTGATTGTTTAAGTGAATGTGTGTTGGTCATAGAGTCAGACTCTGGTTATCGCATCTGCAAATGAGAAATATCGCATCATACTAGACTGTAGGGTAAGACATCTGATAAGTGTTAAGAAACACTCAACGCAAGGGCAGTGTTGAAAAACACTGTTTGGGGTGGTGTTGAAAAACACCTGTTTGTGAAATGCCCCAAGAGACAAACGCACCTAAAGGACCAATGCAAACAGTTATGCCCCCTAGACAAAGACAAAGACCAATTCCAAACTAAGTCAAATAAGGTCAAGACATGATGGAGAAAGGTTTAGTGTCGAGGATGCATGCTAAACAAATAGGAGTGCAAAGGCCTCAAGTAGCGCCCATTTCCAGGTTTTCGCCACTTGGATTTATTGCAATTTTTTCTTTTTTCTTTTTTTTGGATTTTTGCTACCAAGGCACCTGTTTCTAGGTTTTCACCAAGGCACTTTTTCTTTTTCTTTTTAATTTTTGAATATTTTTTTTATTTTTTTATTTTTTTGTATTTTTTCAGGACTGTATATGCTTTTTAGGATTTTTTTTCAGCATCATATATCAATTTTTTTGGTATTTTTTTCAGGATCATAAAATATGTACAAAAGATGCCCCCAGACAGAAATGGGCATCAAGAATAGAACTTCTTGAGGTGCAAAATGTTGATGGGATCAGAGAGCTATTCTCCATCTGGATCTGACAGTAAATATGCACCTGTACCAAAAGCAGCTGTGATGACATATGGTCCAAGCCAGTTAGGTTCAAACTTACCCTTTTGTTCTTTGTTTTGTTGGTTCTTAGGTTTCTCTCGCAAAACAAGATCACCTATTTGAAACTCTCTAGGGAAAACCTTCTTGTTGAATGCCTTGGACATACGCTTCTGATACACTCTCATATGGTCAAAGGAAGCCTTACGCTTCTCATCTAAAAGTTCTAGTTCCTGTAACCTCATGACACGGTAATCCTCATCTGTTATCAATCCTTTGAGTGAGACTCTAAGTGATGGTATCTCGACTTCTAAAGGCAATACCGCTTCAGCGCCATAGGTAAGAGAAAAAGGAGTAGCTCCT
Organism: Chamaecyparis obtusa; assembly: GCA_027943335.1. Taxonomy (NCBI): domain Eukaryota; kingdom Viridiplantae; phylum Streptophyta; class Pinopsida; order Cupressales; family Cupressaceae; genus Chamaecyparis; species Chamaecyparis obtusa. The sequence continues at coordinate 74,778 of BSBK01009816.1, forward strand.
GTAGGTGTACGAATGCTAGTTCTGTAAGCCCATAGTGCGGGATTGATTTGCAAGTGCCAATCCTTACCATTCTTGTTCACTGTCCGATGAAGGATCTTAAGAATAGTTTTGTTGGAGGCTTCTGCCTGTCCGTTTCCCTATGGAAAGTAGATGGAGGACCAATGTTGCTTGATTTTAAACTTTTTGCATAAATGCTTTAGGTCCTTATTCTTGAATTGACCTCTGTTATCAGTGATAATCTCAGAAGGCACTCCAAATCAACAAATAATATGATTCAAGATGAACAAAGAGATAGTCTTCCCTGAAGCAACAGAAAGTGGCACAACTTCCACCCATTTTGTGAAGTAGTCAGTGGCAGTAATAATGAACTTATGTCCACCTGATGAGTTGGGATGAATATGCCCAACTAGATCAAAGGCCCAGCGCTGAAATGGCCAATGAGAAATAGAAGGAATCAGCTCCCTACCTGGAGCATGAATCAGGTTTCCATGTTTCTAACATTTTTCACAAGACTTAGCAAAGGTTATTGCATCTATCTACATCGTGGGCCAATAATACCCCACCCTAAGCAACCTTTGGGCCATGGAAAGACCATTAGAATGTCCACCACAAATGCCCTTGTGGATGTCAACTAACTCTTGGTCGGATTCCTCCTTTTCCAAGCACCTAAGGAGCATCCCATCTAAACCCCTCCTATATAAATCACCAGAGATAAGGGTGTGGCAAGAGGCGTTACAGATGAGGTTTTGGCATTTAGATCGGTTGAATGTGTCAGGGATGATGCCATCACAAAGATATGAATAGATAGCACCATATCGGGAAGATTCGTGGGTGACAAGGGTACAAATGACATGGCTTTCAGATGAGTCAAAGATGGGATGGTGTAGCTCTTCCACCAGGAATTTGAATCTTGATTCATGTGTTTCCAACCGAAGGAGTGAAGCTAATGTGGCCATAGTATCTGTAGCTTTGTTCTCTGTCCCAGGGATCTGTTGAAATGTCACAAATGTAAAGTAACATCTCAATGAGTCAACCATCTTTTTGTAGGGTATCAATTTATCATCCTTGGTGTGATACTCCTCATTGACTTGGTTGATGATTAACTGGAAATCCCCAAAGACATGTAACTCTGTTATGTTCCATTATGTAGCCATTCTCAATCCATTGGTTAAAGCTTCATATTCTGCAATATTATTCGTACATGGGAATAAAAGTTTGTAAGACTTTGGAATATTGTACCCATGTGGAGAGACAAATAATACTCCAGCACTTGATCCATTTTGCATGTGGGAACCATCAAAGAACATTTTCCAAGTGCGAGTAGTCATATACAGGATGTGTTCATCTGGGAATTCCACTTGAACAGGCATACTATCCTTAATTGGGAAATCAGCTAATTGGTCAGCAATAGCTTGCCCTTTGATGGCCTTCCTTTCAACGTACTCTATGTCAAATTCAGTTAAGACCATCATCCATTTAGCAAGTCTACCTGTGAGGGCAGCCTTACTAAGCAAGTACTTAAGAGGATCCATTTTTGCAACCAAATGTATAGTATGAGCAAGCATATAGTGTCGCAACTTTTGAGAAGCAAACACCACTGCAAGACAAGACTTCTCAATGTTATTATAATTGATCTCATAGGAGACTAGAGTACGGCTAATATAGTATATGGCCCTTTCTTTCCTAGTATCATCTAATTGAGCCAACAATGCCCCCAAGGAAGACTCTGTTGCTGAAATGTATAAAATCAATGGTCTCCCAGGAATAGGCGGCATCAAAATTGGAGGATTAGCTAAATACTATTTTATTTGATCAAGGCTCTTTTGGCAATCCTCATTCCATACACAAGAAGCACCCTTATGCAACGTCTTATTAAAGGGTTGTGCTCTATCTGCCAGCTATGAGATAAACCTCCTAATTGACTGGGGTCAGCCCTGAAGACTTCTCATCTGACTAATGTTTCTTGGAGGTGGCATATCTAAAATTGCTTGGACCTTTTCGGGATCAACCTCTATACCTTTTGCTAATATTATAAATCCTAAAAGTTTCCTGAGGTGACACCAAATGCGCACTTCTTTGGATTCAATCTGAGTTGAAACTGTTCCATGTGATCGAGAATTACTTCCAAATCGGGAAGGTGTGCATCCCTTTTTCTTGATTTAGCCAAGGTATCATCCACATAATCTTCCATGTTCTTATGCATCATATCATGAAAAATTGTGGTCAGAGCTCGTTGGTATGTTGCTCCTGCATTCTTTAACCCAAATGGCATGACATTCCAACAATAGGTTCCCCATGCACATGTGAACGCTATTTTCTCTTGGTCTTCGGGAGCTATTTTAATTTGATTATATCCTGAGAAACCATCCATTAGAGAGTATATTTCATAGCCCGATGTCATGTCCACTATCATGTCAATGTTTGGAAGTGGAAAATCATCCTTTGGGCATGCTTTGTTTAAATCTCTAAAATCTGTGCATACACGAATGGACCCATCATGTTTGGAAACTGGTACTATGTTTGAGATCCATTCTGCATAATCGATGGCTCTGATGAATCCAGCTCTCAAAAGTTTTTCTAATTCCGCTTTGACAAGGAGAGCTACATGTGGATGCATTTTTCTGAGTCTCTGTTTCACTGGTTTGACTCCTGGAGCTATGGATAAGTGATGCATTATAAGATTTGTGTCAAGCCCTAGCATGTCTGAATAGGTCCATGCAAAATTAATTTTCTTCTTTTGTAAGAATTGTATATATACCTTGGTTTCTTCTTCTGATAAAGACTGAGCAAGATGAATTATTTGAGGAGCTTCTTATGTGTTCAAATTAACTGGTTTTGTTGGCTCAATCAATACTGATGATCTGTCCTGAAAATAACTCGGCAAGTTATTAAGTACCCCATCCTTAGACGCCTCAAAGAGGTTTTCACCCTCAGATACGTCATCTCTTTTTACTATTTTTGGTTCTGATACCACCACAAAGTGGTTTTCGCCATCAAACCTATTTTTCTTTCTTTCTTTTTCTTTTATTTTTAGACTGAGGTACTTAATATCAGGCTCCGTCATACTTGTTGTCGGTTCATGAGTGGAAGAAGCCATAGGTTCAAGAGCATTCAGATAGCAGGCAAGTTCATAGTCGTTCTGAAAAGTGAGGAATCTAGGCTCTTGATGGCGCTGAGACCAGTCAATTAGGTCATAGTGAACAAGGGGTAGGTCAATGACTGGTTCAATGTTATTTATGTGAAAGGTGTTATCTCTGATGACCATACAATTGGGATTCATCAAGTCCCCTCCGAGGATACCCGAGTCAAGATTTTTCCTACCAAACGAAGCGTCAGCCACTAAGGTAATTCGAGGAGTACAATCCTCTAGTCCTACACTAAGCTCGTTGGTCACATCAGGTTGGGTACTATAAGTATGGACAACATCCATGTCCAAATCAACTGTTGCATCTGAAAGTGAGTCCCATTCATACTCATGTGAGTCTGTGTCTGAATCATCATTTGGGCCTCGTGATGTAGAAGCCTCAAGGTTGGGAAAGGTTTCCCCTTCTCTAATGCTAGCATTGTTACTATCCATCGCAGCTAGGATAGCAACACTTTCCATTATCAATCTAGCATTCATATAGTTACTATCCGTCGCAGCTAGGATAGTAGGACCGTCAAGTATCAAATCTTTTGAATCTCCCCAAAGAAGATTTGTTGAAGGCACCCAATCATCAGACATGTCTTGTTGATTAGAAAGATCAGGTGTGTAGTCTAAATCACTATCACTGTCTGTCGCATCTGGGATAGGGACACCTTTCTTCTTCTTATTTTCAAAACCTTAGCCAAATGTTGACTTATTCTTTCGTCCAAAAAGGGTGTGGTTAAGAGGCTCAGCTTTAGCATCCAACCTATGGCTAAGGGGACCATATCCTGGATAACCCATATTCTTAACCAACGTATACCCTCTCCCATAAGCTTTAGGTGAAGGAGCAAAGCTCTCGTTGTGTTGGTATTTTTCCTCATGATAGATCCAGTCCCTTATGGAAACTTCCTCTTTCTCTTCCTGAATAGGAACCGAAGACTCTACAAATTTTCCAAATAATGTCATTGCTGATGATGAAGGTTTCATATTTGGTGATGGTTTCCCATAAGACCTAGGAGAGATCGGCATTTTTGCAAAAGAATCAATTTTATAATCTCCCATCCCAAGATCTATGGTCTTAAACTTCTGCTTGCATTGTTCAAGTGAAATACTAGGGCTGTCAGCTTCCCTATTCAAAGGTACATGTGATCCAGCAGAAATGTTATTAACTGACAAAGCACTATCTCCAGGTATGCAAATTTCTACACCATTATGGGGAAACTTAACACATTGGTGATACGTTGATGGGACTGCTTGCATTTTGTGAATCCATGGCCTACCTAGCAAAATGTTGTAGGCTAAAGGACCAACATCAATAATTTGAAATAAGATGTCCTTTTCTACTGGACCAATGTGGATAGGCAAAACGGCCAATCCCTTAGAACTTCTTTCTGCTTCATCATATGCTTTGATTGTGATCTTTTTCCTTGTGTCAATGACTTCTTCAGAATATCCTAGAGCCTTCAACAAACTCATGGTACAAATATTGAGCCCCGCACCCCCATCTATCAATACACACCTGACATGGGTTTTATGAATCATGACTTCGATGTGTAAGGCCAAGTTATGTGGGCGACTGATGGATTTGTCGTCTTCTTCTAAGAAAGTGAGGTAATGAGGGCTAGCCAAATGGTTGACCATATTTTGGAATTGATCAATATCTAAGTTGTTAGGCACACTGGCTGCTCGCAAAGCATCCTCAAGGACACGCTTATGCTTAGGGGACAATTCTAAAAGTTCAAAAATAGATATCTGCGCTGGTGTACGTTGTAATTGGTCAATAAGGTTATAATTGGAATCAGGACCAATAGAAGATTTAGGAAGAACACCCTTGGACATGGGCTACTTAGACTTGCTAGAGCTAGGACCTCTGATAATAATGGGAGCTTGACCCTGACCCCTAGTGACAGCATTGAGGGATTGGGGCATCCTTCATGAGTGAGGACCTCTTAGCACCACAATGGGTCCTTCATCAAACATTGGAGTTGAATCCACATCATATCCATAAGGATCTTTCCCTCTCATCATGTTGATATTGTCATCAGCCACTTCAAGCATGTTAATAACATTTTCAGCATTTGTGTAGGTATAGTTGATAGCAGCCTTGCCATGCTTGCTGTTAGAATTCTCCCCTTTCTCATATTTGGGCAAGGGTTCTTTAAAAGCCTTATGATCCGCATTAGTAGTTAAACCATCAACTTGTAATCGCCCACTTTCAATGAGGTCTTGGACAAGATGTTTAAGCCTAAAACAATTTTCTATATCATGTCCAATTCCATTGTGGAAGACACAAAAGGCTTTCTCATCCCACCAATGAGGTTTAGGATCGGGTATGCGGTGCTTGGCAGGATCCTGAGGTTGCGCCAAATTATGAGCAATTAGTGTCTTGAAAATGTCTGCATAGGAGTCCCCAAGTTTGGTGAATTGTCTCTTTTCCTTCTTAGGTTTCCCTTGATACTTGGGTTTGTTCTCTTGTTGTCCTGAGGATGCTTGCAGCTTCATGGCTTGTACCGCATTGGAGAGATTAAGAACTCCTTCATTCTTAGGTTGTGGTTAGTCAACAACTCCGTCATTGACCACATGTTTATTCTTGTTCTAATAGGAGTTCTTTTTGTCCTTATAACCATTATTGTTGTTGTTTTGGCCATTGTTGTTATTAGTTGATTTAGCCAAAATTCCTTGTTCTTTGAGGACATCCTCTATGCGATATGCCACTTCTACCATGGTATCAAAAGAATTAAATGGTATCTTTCTTACCTCATATCTTAATTTCGACACTAAGTTACTCACAATGATGTCTATTCTTTCCTCCTCAGGAATTGTCCTTAGATATTTTAAGCACAAACGTCTCCATCTTTGTAGGAAAGTGACAAAAGGTTCTCCTTGATTTTGTTTAAGCTTGCACAAATCAAGCATTGTGACCGACCTTGATAGATTATAAGAAAAATGTTGAACAAATATTTGGATGAGTTCTTTAAATGACTTTACTGGAGGAGTAAGGTTGGTGAACCACTCCATGGCTTGACCTTTGAGACTCTTCGAAAATAATCTCATCAAGTAGGAGTCTTCATGATGAAAAGAAAAGCTCATTATGTAGAACTGTCGAAAATGGTCATGAGGGTCACCAACACCATCATATTTGTCATAGGTTGGAAACTCAACTTTCTTAGGGAACTCAACCAACACCACACTCTTGTCAATCGGGTTGGGACATATGGAGTCCAAATTAAATGTGCTCTTAGGAGCCCTCATCCTTTCTATATCCTTCTGCATTTGCATGATCACCTCATTGGTTGAAAGATTCTATTTCTTAATCTTTTGGTGGACGTCAAAATAATATGGAACTTTAGCACCTTTATTGATAAGGCTTTCTAGGAATTGATCCTTTTTTTGTTCCACATATCGTTCTACATATGCTTGAAAGGATGGTTCTTGTTGCATAGTCATAAAATCCATATGATCAAATTTGGCATAACTTCCTCCATGTTGTGAGCCATGATGTGCTCGTTGGGAGGGTTGCTTTGAATGTCTATGAGGTGATCGTCTCCTATGATGATCATATCTTGAAGCCCTTCTTCCTCTAGGGCTCGGGGATCATGAGGGTGTCCTTGATCTTCTTCTAGGACTTGGTGAAGGGGTAGATGGGGGTGAGTTGGTCCCACTATTGGTTCCCCTCCCATTGAATCGGCTTTGGAGTTGTTGTGCATAGAGTCTATCTTCTTCTTCTTGGGCGACTCTCTTCCTTATGTCCAATAATGCACGTTCCTCTTCTTCTAGTTGTCTGAATTTCTCCTTTTTAGCAGCTTGTTCATCCAAATAGGCTTGCTTCTCCCTCTCAATGCTTTTCAATCTCGTATTTGCATATCGAGAGGTATTTTTAAGTGGAGAGGATGGCCTCGAATGCCTTATTGCATTGGTTGTGTTTATGTGGTGATCACTAGATTCATTGTTCTGGTCCTCGTGTTGTGACCCTGAATCTGAGTGAGTTTGCTTATGATGTCTCTCGGCTCGTTGGTGAGCATCAAAATACCTCACGTTGTTGGGAGGTGACCTGAGTGGACTAGCATGAGAAGAACCACTGTACTCTCTCCTATGCCGTTGGAAGATATCCTCAAGAGTTTGATTCATGGCTTCTCTTTGTTGTTGAGTGAAAGTGTAACTCATGTCCATGCTTGATGAAAGTGGTACAAAAGAGGTACTCACTTCACTAGGATTAGCTTTTGGATTAAAACAAACCTCAGATTCACTCTTAGGTGATTGATCAAAAAGGGGTCCTTTTCCCTTACGCTGTCGATGAGTATTAACTGGTGGTAACTGGCTAAAGGCAATAAGGGATCGCTTCCCTTGATTGACTTGGTACCTTGTTGTAACTGACATGAAAGAAAGATACTCTCAATGATAAGATGACCTCTCAAAGTGTTAGCACCAAACTAGGATAATCAAAGTCCTCTATTGTCCAAAGAGAAATGAAAAGATAGAAAAGGGGCTTTACCAACACTGTCAAAAAGGTGCTTCAAATCAAAGGGTGACTACCCTTGCACTTTTGAACCAGGAGGTTGGACTAGGCCAAAATATAATTGAAATCGAGATTTAAATGAAAGCGATTTGGACAATAAGAGCATTAAAATTTTCCAAGAATGTAGCTAACAATCCTAGAGATGAACCTTGGCACCAAGAATGACCTTCTAATTTAACAATTATTCGCAAAGTGATTTCATAAATCAGATGATGCTATCTCAGAGGACTAAAACCAGAAATGTAGAGTCAAGACAGGTCTCAAACGACAGAGCAAGAAGCCTACTCCAAGACCTAACCTGACTAACAGCAATTGAAATTGATCAAATTGCAAGCACGAAAGAAATTAACCAGGCGATATACTCTGGGCTACCAGGGTGATACACCTACAACCGGGCGATACTTCGCCTTATACCAGGCGATAGACCTTCCAATAGCTGAGCGATAAACACCAGGCAAGTCGGGTGATAGTCTATCCGGGGTGAACTATCGCGTAATATTTCCTCTCAAAGCAGGCGATACTTTTTGGACCCGCGAAGTATCGCGTGATATTTTGCTCTAAAGGACGCAATACTGTTGCAAAATTGCTTAACTCTTGACCAGAACTGTGTAAAATTTACGTTTTGGGTCTGTTTGGTCAAAATTTTCGGTCTGAGGGTTGATGTTTTCGATTTCAATCACAATATCAGCAGAATTTTGGCAGGTTTGCAAACAGTGAGGGATCAAACATGTCTCAAACACTTGAAACAAGGGCAAAAGCAACCTTGCCAAGACAAACACTTGTGATATCAGAATTGAAAAAGCACCCTATGAATGCTACCGATTGTTTGTATGTAAGAATGTTTACACTGGCATCACACAACCGAAGACAATTCAAGAAAATCTATCCTAAAAAGGTTAAGGCTCAATACTTACCAACTTAGCCCACAACTTGATGCCCCCTTGCCTCACACCAAGTGGTTACCCATGAGAGATATTGGCTTTGTCATGGAAGTGTCAAACGACACAACCAAAGGGACACATATGGTGAGTATCTTAAGGTGATCCGGGTAAACCACTTGGATCAATCCTTGCACTAAGAAGATAAGCGGCTAAAATAAGGTGGCTTCTATCTATGGTTCTTAATAAAGATTTCTATTCATAACACCCCTCTTGCTCCTCAAAGAGGACTCGGACCTCACGGCCTCAAGAGTACCTTAAGCATTCTTGTTCAATATTTTCCCCATGGTCGCAATCCCATGAGCTACTCACATCAAATGAAGACAACTGTTACGTCTACCAAGGTTTTTGGTGTCCTTGATAGCCTTGAGATTGTAGTGAGTTGGAATCACTCGCCACCAAGGAAAATGATGACAAGGTTGTCCCCACTTGGGTCATTCCTCTTGATTGCTCAAAAGCAGGCCCGCTAAAGGATCCTAAACTAAACAAAGAATGGATGATTTTTTGAGGTTCAAGGTTTTTGGTTCACCACGAGGGTGAAGAGCATACTCCCCTATCTCAAAAACTTCTCCCAAACACCCCAAGCAAAAAGATTCAATTACTCCCTTGCTTCCAAAACCTTAAGATGGGTCAAGATTTTCTGATTCACCTAAAGGTGAAGAGCATACTTCTCCTACCACCTCAAAATCTCTTTCACAAGGTATTAAAGTTCCTAATAAATGAAACAACTAGTTTTTGCCACACTTAAAAGGAAAGCGAATAAACAAGCAAGATTTTTTATTTTTATTTTTGTTTTTATGCTTTTTGGGCAGCCCTGCAAAAACCGTTAGTAGCCCTCTTTGACATGCGATTTTTGGCAAACTTCTTAAGCAAATATTTGCAAGAAACTGATTTACCTAAGCTAAGAGATGCAGGTTAGACCTATCTAAATACAGTAAAGTAAACTAGCAAACTAAATATGATCAAATTCGGATGATAAAACTTGAACCGTAGGTCTCTGTCAGATCAGGTGATATACCTCAAACATCACCAGTATTGCGCAATACAGTTTCCTATATTCGCATGATATACCTCAGTTCGGGCGATATACTTCTTTATACGCAGGTGATACTTCGCACGACACCAGGTGATATACCTTAATACTGACAGGTGATTCTTCTCTGGGGTGAAGTGTCGCACTGGTATAGTAAGGTATATCACGCGATATACCTAAGAAGTATCACGCGATATTCTGAGACAAAAAACCAAAGACTGCAAAATTTCTGAAAAATAATCCGAAAAATGACGAAAATGCAAGAAACTAAAGGACAAAGCCTATCTACTCTGCCCCGCGGTGGGCACCAAAAATGTACACACTAAAATGGTGTACTTCTATGAACCATTACATGCAAGGTTGCTCAAGAATGAGGCCTCACAAAGCAGCTCATAGCTCTCTATGCATGGAGTTGCAAGGGACTATGATGTATTTGCTCTCAGCTAGAGCTACAAGCTTGTGACCTTGCTAGTCAACCACGCAACGAGAGATTCAAATGAGGACAAGGGCAAGAGTGCCAATATCCTCAAGAATCACTATGAAAATGCAATGCAAACTAGTCTAGAGAAATGAAAATGCAATGCAACTAAGCTATGAAATGGAAAGAACAAGTGTTACAAATCCCTCCTATTAAGCTATGTGAAGTTATGCTATTGCGTGAAAGGAAATCTAAGCTATGAAAGTCATGAAAATGAAACTACTATGAAAGAATGTAAACTAAACTATGAAGCAAATGAAGAAATCTAAAGAAGGATGCAACAATGATCTCTAAAAAGCTTCAAAGTCTTCAAGGATTCTTGCAGCATAAGGTTAGCATAAAAACGTGATATGCAAATGAAGGAGAGAGCTTTCCTTTTATAGGAAATGAAAAGGAATGGACCATGGAGATTAAGAGGTAAAAGACTTAATCAACGGTGTAGCATCAAACAAGAGCAATCCATGTGCACAAATATTCTCCAATAGGAATTGACTTTGTGTCCATGTGAGACAAAAGTGCTTTTTTCCTTTTTGTAAAATAGGAATAATGCTTTATTTGTGCAGCTTAGGACAAGAGGAAATGTGGGGTTTTTTATTTAATCCAAAGGGGAGGAAATATTCCTTTTAATCAAATAAAGACTTAGGATAAATGATTAGCCCATAGGATAAAAATCCAATATATGATCGAAATTAAGACTTGATTAAGAAATTGATAATGTTGAAAATATTGATTATTGATCAAAATGATTCAGGGTTGATAAATCAAATAAATGGGGCCCAAAGTCTAGGCGACCATTTTTGGGTGCATACAAGTAGTGACCAAGCGCTTTACATGGAGACCGAGTGGATGATCACAATCTTGACCGAGCATCAACAATTTTATATTTGAAGAGAATTCAAATTTGGAGCCGACATTGTTGAATTCTTGGATTATGTAAAACGTGTTGACTTTATTTATTGATTGTATAGAAGCATTTAATGCTTTGTAAAATGTTTTATGGTAAATATTTATGAGATTTGAGATGATTCTAGAAGAGGAGACGAAGAACATGAAGCGGGTAGATTCAATGTATTTGACCTAACCCTAAGATCTACGAAGGAGATTAAGTGGCAAAAGAAAAAGTTAACCTAACAGAGGAAAGTATTAAGGGAACCAAAGCACTAGGTATGAACATGAATGGATGAAGGAGATGCTGGAAGAACAGTAAAGTTTTATTGACTGTATAAGCAAAAAGGCTGAAGGAAAAGTGTGGTGATTGCTTGAAGGAAAGTTTTGAGCAAATCTGAAGTGGAGATGGCAAAGTTTCAAAGTCAGTAAACCAGCACTTGTGTACGGAATTGGATCTGATATTTTGCAAAGTAAGTTGTATGTTTTCAGATCAATACTACTGCTACTTTCTAACCATTGTAACTGTCAAAATCCTTTTAACAGAGGTTGACCTAACAGTCATATGTTAAATCCTTTGAACAAGGTTGCATTCTAATGGAGTGTATGTAAGTCCTTTGACTAAGCTCACTTTTTACAGGGTGATTAAAATCCTTTAACCAGGTCACACTTGACAATGTGTATTGTAACCTTTGATAGGGTTGGCTTTTAACTAAGCTCACTTCAGAAGAGTGAAAATAATAGTAGCATGTTACAAAGTAGTTTTTCCCATATTGGGTTTCCACTATAAATCCTGGTGTCAATACTTGTGTGAATGTTTTGGTTTGAACATTTCTGTGTTTTACAAGTTAGATACAACTGGGTAGTGGACTGTTGAGTTATATGTTTCTATTATTGAATCAGTGATGACCGAGTTTGTTTTGGTTGCTTGATCTGATTTAAAGAAGAGTTTTTGAAGTTATTTTATACATTAGGACCTAAGAACAACTGATTCACCCCCCCTCTCTATTGTTCTAAATCATATTAACAATTGGTATCGGAGCTGTGTTGCTTATTGGTGTTTACAGAAAGCAAGTTTAAAGGGACTTGAAGCAAATGATCAAGATGTATAAGAAGGAGGTACCGAATCTGAATAAGGAAAATTTCCCTGCATGGCAAAGCTTGATGAAGCTGCATCTGGCCGGTATTGGAGATTCTACAAAATACTACAATGAGCATGACTATGTCACACCTGTTGCACCTTTGACTACCGAAGAAATGAGAGCTAAGCAAGAACACAATCAGGCAATGCTGGAAATTGCATCTGCCCTAAGCTATCCAAAATTTGAGGACATTAAGGACTGCACAACTACTAAAGACATGTGGGACACTCTTGCAAAGATCTATGGTGGTGATCTATATGTACTAAAAGCTAAAGCTGAGAGCCTTAGAGGTAAGCTTGATGAAATGAGAATGAATGAAGATGAAAACATTGCACAATATTGTGGTAGAATAAAAGAAGTTGTGAATGCTATTAGAGGAGCAAATGGAACTATTGATGATGAGACCATAATTGGAAAAGTGTTAAGAACTCTGCGTCCTACATATGTTATTAAGATCTCAGCTATTTAGGAATCTAGATGTAACTTTGCAAATGTGCTTACTTTGGAAGGTTTGATTGGCAAGCTAGCTATTTTTGAACTGTCTAACTACGATAATTTCACTGTTGGTAGTATTGGAAATGTTGAATCTGCTTTTAAGTCATAGTTAGTCCTGAACAAGCCTAAAAAGGAAAAGGAAAGATCCATCAGTGAAAGAGAAAGTGAAAGTGAGGGTGATAGTGACACTTCTGATGAAGATCTTGAAGATCTAGAAGCTCTTATGGCTAGAAGACTGAGAAGAGGAAAAGGAAAATACAAAGGTAAACTCCCTATTATATGTTTTTCACGTAACAAGGTTGGTCATATAGCTGTTAGATGTCCTAACAGGAAGGATAAAGATGAAGAAAGAAATAGCAGACACAAAGATAGAAGAGATGACAAAGGCTACCAAAGGTACAAAGACTACAAAGAAAAAGGTAAGAAATCCTGTTACATTGTTGAAGAAGAGACTGACACTGATAGTGATGATTTTGAAATTGAGGTAGTTTATGTTGCAATGAAAGATGAATCTGATGAGGATGAGAAAACTGCATTGATTTCCTATGTGAACAAGAATGATAAATGGATTATTAACAGTGGTTGTTCACATCACATGACTAGTGACAAAAGTAAGTTTGAGACCCTACATCATTATAAAGGTAAAAGTGTAACATTTGGTAATGATGCACCATGTCCTGTTAGAGGAAAAGGATTGATTAAACTGACTGATAAGATCTCTTGTGAAAATGCTTATTGGGTTGAACGATTGAATTATAATTTGTTTAAGTGTTGCTCAGCTCAACAGAACTGGTTACTGAGTGGAATTTCATCACAAGAAAGCTAAGATATTTGATGCTACTGGTGAACTGATTGGAAGTGGTGAGCAAACTAGAGGTAATTTGTTCTATCTTGACCTATCTGAAGAAATATGTTTGTTTGCACAACTTGATGACATTTGGTTATGGCATAAAAGGCTATGTCATGTTAACTTTGACAATCTGGTAGAGATAAGTAAGAAGAAGAAAGTAAGAGGCCTACCTAGATTGAAGAAACCTAAGAATGTGATGTGCAAAGAATGTCAGTTAGGAAAAATGACTATGTCAAGTTTCAAGAGCAAATCCTTTACTTTTGAACACATTTTAGATGTGGTTCATACTGACCTTTGTGGACCTATGGGTATAAAAAGTTACTGTGGTGCTAGATATTTTATCTTGTTTGTTGATGATCATACCAGGATGATGCATGTAATGTTTTTAAAATAAAAATCAGATGCTTTTCAATTTTTTAAGTGGTATTTGGCTAAGGTTGAGAAGGAGACATGTAGGAACCTGAAATGTCTTAGATTTTACCATGGTGGAGAATTTACATCAAATGAATTTAATCTATTTTGGAATAATCGAGGAATCAAAAGATAGATGTGTGCACCTAGGACACCTCCACAGAATGGTGTAGCAGAAAGAAGGAACAGATCTATTTTGGATTGTACAAGGACATTATTGATTGAAAAGAATGTGGCACAGATTTACTAAAAAGAAGCTATAACTACAGCTGTTTACACTCTTAATCGGGTACAGATCAAGAAAGGTACAAATCAGACACCCTATGAATTATGGTATGGACATGCACCGAGTGTTAAATACTTTAGAATCTTTGGAAGCAAGTGTTACATATTGAAAGACAATAGGAATGGAAAGTTTGATGCTAAAAGTGATGAAGCCATATTCCTAGGCTACTCCACAAAAAGTAAAGCTTATAAGTGTTTGAACTCTAACACTAACAAAATCGTGGAAAGTGTGAATGTAAAAATTGATGAGTATGCAGAAATAAATGAAGTCGACAGCAAAAGAGAACTAGAAGATTACAGATCTTTTGTGTACATTGAGGAAATAGAAGAGGCAGGTAACAGACCTGCACCTGATGCTGAGTCTCGGGAAAGCAATGCCGAGCGATAGACAGATGATGTCGAGTGTCAAGAAAATAGTGCCGAGAGAGAACAAGAACATGTCGAGCTACAAGATAATGCTACCAAGGATCAAGAAGAGGTTGCCAAGCATTTAGAAGCTGAATCTGACAATCTTGTTGGGGAACCTGATGAAATAGAAGAGAAAAATGTTGAACCTGTTTTGGCAAAATATGTAAGAAGACATCACAAGCCTGAATAAATAATTGGAGATAGAGACACTGGAATTCAAACCAGAAGCAAGACAAAAGATCCAATATGCTTACTATGTGAATTTGAACCTAAGACAACTAAAGAGGCATTAGAAAATGAAGACTGGATACAAGCAATGAATGAAGAGATTGACCAGATTGAGAAAAATGAAACTTGGACTCTAGTGTCGAGACCTACATATAAGAATGTTATAGGAACAAAGTGGGTATTTCGAAACAAGTTGAATGAAAAAGGTGAAATCACTAGGAACAAAGCTAGACTAGTATGCAAAGGCTACGCACAAGAAGGAATTGATTATGGGGAGACATTTGCCCCTGTAGCTAGATTGGAAGGAGTAAGCACTCTGCTTGCATATGCTACTTATAAAGATTTCAAGGTATATCAAATGGATGTCAAGTCTACATTTTTAAATGGTATACTGGAAGAAGAAGTTTACATAGAGCAACCAGAAGGTTTTATTGATCCAAACAGAAGACACATGGTATGCAAACTGAACAAAGCCTTATATGGATTGAAACAAGCTCCCAGAGCATGGTATGAGCAGTTGCATAATTATTTGATACAGATTGGATTCTCCACGACAAATGACACAAGCAATCTGTATATGAAAGATGAAGGAGGTAGAGGTATTTTGTTGGCCAAAATTTTTGTTGATGACATTATTTTTGGTGGACAAGATGCATTATGTAAAAGTTTTTCACATGAAATGCAAACTAAATTTGAGATGAGTATGTTTGGTGAGATCAAATTCTTTATTGGTTTACAAGTATATCAGATGAAGAAAGGTATTTTCATTACACAGTCTAAGTATGTTAATGAAATACTAAAAAAATTTGGAATGGAAGATGCTAGACCAGTGGGAACTCCTATGGTTACTGGACAAAAGTTATCTAAGAATGATGATGCTGCATAAGTTAACCAGACTTTGTACAGATCCATGATAGGAAAATTGCAGTATGTTGTACATAGTAGACTTGATATTGCATTAGCGGTTGGGATTGTGGCAAGATTCTCTACCAATCCTAAGGAAACACACATGATGGCGGTGAAAAGAATCATGAGATACTTGAAAGGAACTGCTGACTATGGGTTATACTACAAGAAGAATGACAAATTTGAACTTAGAGTATATACTGATGCTAATTGGGCAGGAAATGTAGATGACAGAAAAAGCACTAGTGGTGGCGCTTTCTTTCTTAGATAGAGATTAGTCTCCTGGACAAGCAAGAAACAAAATTGCATTTCCCAATCTACTGCTAAAGCCGAGTATGTTGTTGCTGCAGTAAACTGTTCAAATTTGATATGGATAAAATAGTTGTTGATAGGCATGAAAGAAGAAATCACTGAACCTGTTGTTATTTTTTGTGACAACACAAGTGCTATCAATATTTGTAAGAATCCAATGATGCACACTAAGACCAAACACATAGCAATCAAGTATCACTATTTGAGGGAATTGGTACAAGACAAGGAAGTCCGAATGGAATATATGAATACAAAAGAACAATTGGCAGACATATTCACTAAAGATTTACCTAAAGAAGCTCATGAGTACTTGAGAAGTCAATTAGGGGTCCTTCCCCTAACTGAGGCTGCCTAGCCAAGCTAGGAGCACTGCATTAAATATGCTACAACAGAACATTTGACACATTGATGCAGAAGATTGTCACACTTTAGGACTATCCTAGAGCTGTGAAGAAGAAGCAAAGACAACAAATTAGTCATAAGAAAGATGACAGAGGAAGAAACACTGTGCTGAACAGATATATCTACATCTGTTGGATGTATGTTTGAGTTGCTGCTTTGGCATTTTTGTCAAAGAGGGAGATTGAACTGAAATAATAACACATGACACTAAAAGTAAGGGAGATTGCACTGAAATGAAAAATCAGGATAGAGGGAGATTCAGATACTTCTGACAGTCACAAAAGTGAGATTTACAGATTCTGAATCAGAATGAAGCTGAGGATATTATAAATTTTCTCTGATGGTCAAATAAGTTTTTTTTTGGATTGGTTGGTAATCCATGTGTTATTCAAGTGATATCATATGGTGTTTCCATCAATGCCAAAGAGGGAGATTGTTGGAAACTGCAATTGAAACAATTATTGTATTGCATTGATGTCAAACCTTAACTAGTAAGACTGTTGCTACTTAGGAAAGTACTTTATCTATGGTGAGAAGGGAAAGAAAGGTTGAGTTATCTTGATTCTACAAAGTGTACTTGACTATGTTTTACAATGATGAGACAATGTATTGTTTATCTTAGTAAGATTGAAGACTAAAATGGTAGGCTTAACCAAGCAAAAATGAAGAAATCATGTTTAAGCCAAGTTATGATAGAGTTGACCAAGTTAGTGGATGCCGAGCAAAAATCTAGTATCGACCGAGTATCAGTAAATTGCCGAGGAAGACAGTATTTGCTGAGGAAATAGTTTTAGTAGTGACCGAGTGTTTTACATGGAGACCGAGTGGATGATCACAGTATTGACCGAGCATCAACAATTTTATATTTGAAGAGAATTCAGATTTGGAGCCAACATTGTTGAATTCTTGGATTATGTAAAACGTGTTGACTTTATTTATTTATTGTATAGAAGAATTTAATGCTTTGTAAAATGTTTTATGGTAAATCTTTATGAGATTTGAGATGATTCTAGAAGAGGAGACGAAGAACATGAAGCGGGTAGATTCAATGTATTTGACCTAACCCTAAGATCTACGAAGGAGATTAAGTGGCAAAAGAAAAAGTTAACCTAACAGAGGAAAGTATTAAGGGAACCGAAGCACTAGGTATGAACATGAATGGGTGAAGGAGATGTTGGAAGAACAATAAAGTTTTATTGACTGTATAAGCAAAAAGGCTGAAGGAAAAGTGTGGTGATTGCTTGAAGGAAAGTTCCGAGCAAATCTGAAGTGGAGATGGCAAAGTTTCAAAGTCAGTAAACCAGCATTTGTGTACAGAATTGGATTTGATATTTTGCAAAGTAAGTTGTATGTTTTCAGATCAATACTACTGCTACTTTCTAACCATTGTAACTGTCAAAATCCTTTTAACAGAGGTTGACCTAACAATCATATGTTAAATCCTTTGAACAAGGTTGCATTCTAATGGAGTGTATGTAAGTCCTTTGACCAGGCTCACTTTTTACAGGGTGATTGAAATCCTTTAACCGGGTCACACTTGACAGTGTGTATTGTAACCTTTGACGGGGTTGGCTTTTAACCGAGCTCACTTCAGAAGAGTGAAAATAATAGTAGCATGTTACAAAGTGGTTTTTCCCATATTGGGTTTCCACTATAAATCCTGGTGTCAATACTTGTGTGAATGTTTTGGTTTGAACATTTCTATGTTTTACAAGTTAGATACAGCTGGGTAGTGGACTGTTGAGTTATATGTTTCTATTATTGAATCAGTGATGACCGATTTTGTTTTGGTTGCTTGATCTGATTTAAAGAAGAGTTTTTGAAGTTATTTTATACATCAGGACCTGAGAACAACTGATTCACCCCCCCCCCCCCCCTCTCTGTTGTTCTAAATCATATTAACAACAAGTGTCCAAGGCCCGAAAGATGCGAGAGTTTGAAACTCTCCACGAGTTTTAATTTTATCAGTTTCAAAGAACTTTATTTTCTTCTTAGTTTTAAAAAGGAACTAGTTATTAGTAACGATTCTTGAAACCGCTACTTGATGATGTTTAGATTTGGGATCGCTAAACCTTTTGAGGATCTTTTGGGTGAACTTTGATTGACTCATTAGAGATACTTTAATTTATGTTTTATCTCATGCTTTACTTTGGATTGAAAAACTTGAATGTAATTATCATATTGAGATTCTACATATTTAATGCTTTTCATGTGATAAGATAGGAGTAGATAAATGCATTGAATTTCTCTTTATTTTTATGAATGGAATGTGGAAGATTCATTTGTGAATGATTTCCTGCTGGATAAATTAGTTTGTGGAAGTTTATTAGTTTTAGTTTTTCTATGAATGCATTAAATACCTTTGCAAGCTTTTTGGTTAAAAGTCTGCCTTATTTCTTTTAGGTTAAAAGCAACCCATAGAAAGTAGTTCTTAGTTTTAATCATAAGAAGGTAGATGCCACCTCTCAAAATAAGCAAATAAATGATCAGTGATGGTTATTGCTTGATTGATTTGAAACTGTGGTTGTGTTTATCATCTTGTTTGGGTGTTAGAAAATAGAGTTAGATGATAAATCTGTAGACCAACAACAACATTATTCATTTTTTCAGTAAATAAAGTGCAAATTGTATTTCTTCTTCACCCAAAATCACTCGAACCATTTTACCACTTACATTGAACTTTCTACTTTCTTCTACAGAAACTCAAAGCTTCTATTGGCCGTAGCATTCCATGTAAACTTCCTTTTATCATCTCACATAGTTTTAGTCATAGATATATAATAAATTCTGTCTTTGGATAAATTCTTAGTGTAACCCATTCTTCCAAATTCAAATTTCAGTTGCTTATCAAAGTGTGCATCAAAATTTTAAATTTGCATGTCTTGGGTTATGTATTTTAAGAACGTCATCCTACTTCACCTTTTATGAAAATAGATCATTTAAAGGATCTCTAAGAAATTGACTATATACATCATAATTGGTTTGCTTAAATATAATAATCAACATCTTATTTTTTGTTCATATTAACAAATCAATCTTAAGACCACACTCTAATCAAGTCAAATGCACTTACCTATGCATATAACAAGCCCCTAGTAATACTCTTCTACAGAAAAATCATAATCATGCACACAAGATGCAATCACACCAATTGAACCAAATCACAAACATTTTCCAATCCCAAGCCCCCAAAATATTAGAATTAATTTCTCACAAGCTTTTGATCATTAATAAGTTAGACATTATATTTCACATTTCTCTACTACAATCTCACAACACTCATCGTCAAAATAACATCAAAATCTATATAAACCTTAACCTTAACCTTAACCATCCGAACATTTCAAGTTATTTTGTCTCAAATTATCTAATTCTCTCAAATTTTTGAGCTAAATTAACATCTCAAGTTCAATTAATTGCTTTTATTCTCATTGAACTCATGGATATTGATTAAATACAACTTAGCATGATAGAGCTCACATTACCTAAACACTGAGCTTATAAATAACCTTTAATCTACTAATGTCTTCTCAACATTTCTTTTTGTTTTGGAGTTTACAACAATGGACAAGTGAGAGGGACAAAAAGGGCAGGCGGGCTAAGACAGATGACAGAAATGTCTGATTATTTTAGTTTGGTCAGTTTGTACAGTGTTGAGTATAATGATAAGAGAAGGCATCCCAAGAGAGAAAGTACATTTTGTTTCAGGTTTTTAAAAGATTGTCATGAATTCATGAGATGAGTTCAATCAATCTGAGCATTCATGCAGCTTTTGTTTTTCCTTCTTTCTACATCAATCCATTTCTTTTTCTGTCATCTTCACGTTCTTCTTCCCACGTTATCATTGAGCTGAACTCACTGTATTATTCATTCTCACGTCTAAATTATGTTTGTCTTCACACAAACGTCTCTAGCATTTAGTAAAATTCGTTTAAATTTTGAAAGAAGAATAAAATAGCTTGTACAATTGTAAGTGAATCCAGATCATTGACTTTTGTATCCACATTGTTCTTTTGCACCCTTCCGTATTCACTTTAAACAATACAATATGCTTCAAGGAAAAAAAAACATTATTCATTTTGGATTATACTATCTAGTATTATCATGTTTTGGGTAAATGAATTTAAATATTGAGATTTATTTAATAGCTACCAAATGATTTTTTTAATGATTATTTGAAAAAGTTTTATTCAAATAATTTATAGTTTTATATTTTATTTAAATATAAAATTAGTGAAATGCATTAATTTTTCATAATCTATAATAGGTAGTGTTGTTGTTTCTAAATTTGATTGTCTTGATTTTTTGTCATCAATATTTTGGATCACATTTTGTGATCCATCATTAGGAAGATAGAAAGCTCGTGGAGAAGAAAAGTAGTAAATATTTTCTCATATTTTTATTGGTAAAACATCACTTTGACTATTTGTAACAAGAAGCCAAAACAATAAACAATATTTATGGAGTGTTTGAGTGGGAGTAGGATTTTTCCAAATTCTAGAGTTGTAGAGGAGGGGGATCAAGATGAGGAGGACGATCCAAGTGGTTCAGAGAGAGTTTGGATGAATTTTTTGCAATTGCAAGCATATGTCTATGATTGTAGGATGAGGGTTGTTGGTTTTGGGCCCCTTCGTTGTTTTTGTTTCAGGCGCTTGCCTTGCCATTTCGACCTTTGCCCCTTTGGGTTTGAGAGGTGCCTAGAAATCATTTATGGTAGGCCTTCTCTTGTGGGTGGAGGGTTCTTTGTTTCCCTCCTCTGTTGTTGGCTTAACTCGGCTCCTATGCAGGTCTATTTTGTGGCTTGCGGAACCCCTCATTCGTTGTTTAGGGCTATTGAGTCTGTCGTGATTTTGGGCATTCTTCCTCCGTGTGGTGACGTTGGCTTGCCGGGCAGGAATCAAAGAAATGTGTTGCATGGCCTTGCACTTGCCCTACTCAATTGGGGGCTCTATTTATTATTTGTATTCATGTAGTTGTTTCTATGATATTTCACAATCCATGCATTCTCAACCCCCACCCTTCATTCTTTATGGAGGACTCAGGTCCTCCAGGATAGATTCTTGAGTGTTGGATGACTTGTTCTATCTTGGTTGTCGATGCTATTTTATTTTTTTATATTTGGGTGTTTTTGACTCGCTTATGCTAATAGAAGTGGTTGTTCTCTACTATTAAAGGTGATTATTGCTAGTGTCCCTTTCGTGGAGGATGGGTGGAAGCCCTATCTCGAGTTGAGCTTTGGTGTTTTTTTAGTTTGTGGCTTTGTCCTTGTTGTATGGATATCGATTTCTCCCTATATAGGCGACTTATTTCTATTATGGTGTGAACATAGATGTAATGACTCTTCAGTTTGTTGCAGTTTGGATGAGGTCTTTAGTTTGGTAAGCCCTGTGGTTGGGGTTTCCTTTACCTCATAGCTTATAGGTGGGACTAAGGAGGTTGAGAAAAAGAGTATTATGTGTTGTGGTTGGATCTAGGGTTTAGGTTCCCTTCTTTCCCGAAGCTCATGGTGGTGGATTCTAGTCTTGAGATCCTAGTGAAGTGGAGGCTTGCATTTTCATGTTGGGTGTGGTTGACTATGCCTTAGTTTTTATGTATGGTGAAGATATAGGATGAGGCCATTCATGTCAAAGTTACTTCCTTTGAAGGTGGTTTTAGTGGAATGGCATTTAACCTTCTGGATGTCAGTATTGAGATTGGTGGTTTTGGTCTACGCTATGATAGAAGTTGCTAAATATTTTGGTCCTTTTGTTTTATTATTGGGACTATCCATTTTAGATAGTATGGACAGTGGTTTTTCTTTCTTTTGTCAATAATCGTTTGCTGGAATTTTTCAAGGGGTTGATGTGGTTTGTGCTTTTTGGTTTAATTTAGCAGTTGATTTTGGGGTTGTTATGATTGCTTTTACAGGGGCTTAACACATTTTGGTTTATTCTTCCTCTTCAATGGTTGCTATAGAGGTGGATGTGTCTTCTATGGAGGTGGAGACATACTTCATGAACATGGAGGATGGTAACTTTTTGTACCAGTTTGGGTGTGGAATGAAATGGTGGTATCCTCTCCCTCTGACCGATCTCTTCCTTTCCTACTACTATAAAGGTGAGCTCCTTTTATATTGAGGTAGAAAGGATTTTTACAAGGGGAAGGTGGATTTTTAGTTGGGGAGGTATTTTTTTTAATCTCAGGATGGTTTTCACACCACTTTGTTATCCAATGTACCCCACTCTTTGGGTTGTTTCCAATGCATTGTTAGTAGCTTCTTTTGGCACCTGCATTGTAAGTGGTCAACTATGGCCTAGTGTTCTCCTTGTGACCCTCTTGCTACTTTGTTGAAAGTGTGCCAATTATGGCCTTGATTTCTTACGACTAGAACCTTTGTTGATATGTTGGCATTTTCTTATTGTTGATGTGTTGTTGTTTTCTTGACAACCTCTCCATTGTAGTTTTGTAAGGGTCAACCCCCTTGTTTGGCTACTTAACTAATAAAAAACAAGAAACTAAACTTATCCCTTCTAAACATTGATTTAGCTAAAACTATTTGATATCTCAGAATAGTCATTTGAAGAAAATAAAAAATAAAAATTTAAAGGAAGAAATAGATATAAACTAATAACTATATAAATTATATATAAAATTGAATAACTATTTATTAAAATAACATAAAAATATTGTAATAGAATTAAATTATTTTTACATTAATCTAGGTTAATTAAATTGAGTCACACAATTAATGATAATGGCATATATTATATTAAGATGGGATTTGATAATGTGTGAGAAATTGATATTTTGAAAATTAAATCAAGAGGGATAAACAACTTAGTTTTAGAAATTACAATGAAGAATGAATGTATTTAATTTGCCTAAATCTATTAATGCTTGCATTTTGGTTAATGCCCACAGAAATTGAAAAGTATTCAAAATGGTTGAGGTGAATACATACCTTTCAAGGTCAAATCCAAGCACCATAAGGATGATTTAACTCATTGGCCTTGCTCCTAATGTTTAAAAGGTTAAAAAATACAATTTTTAAAATTATGAAAGCACTCTTTTTTTAGTACAAATGTGTTGTGTTACAATTTTATTTATATTTTATATGTGTTCACCTTTTTGTAATTGTAAGAATCTAAAATGTATATATTACCCTCCTCTAAGATTAGTTTAGTAGGCATTCTGTATATGTTTTTTTTTTTATCAAAACTTAATTACCTTTATAAATTCATCATATAATGAAGAGATATATTTCCTTTCTAATAATCTTTCTACTAGTTCTAATATTTCTTTCTTGTTTTAAAAATATATATTTTTCACTTAAATTTTTTCCTTTTCTTTCAATGCAAGAGTTCAAGAACTATGTTCCTTCAATGAAGAAATTGTTAGAATCTTTACCTTGACCATTGAAACTAGTAGTAAAGAGTGATGCATCTACTTGAAATGGTTATTATTTCAAGGTATGAAATATTTCTCATGCTTTGGAAGTTAGGCCTCATGTAGAAAAATCCAAGTTATGGCACTGAAGGAAGAATAGCACATGGGGTCTTCACTAATGGGGCAATACAATACCATGTGTGTTTTAAAATGGGCAAAAAATAGGGCAATATATTGCCTATATAAGGAGGAGTGGGGTTTGGGGGTTGGGGGAGGGGAGTTTTATAGAGGAAAAAGGGTGTAGGGAGTATTGTGTGGGTATTGGAGGGGGGTGACAAAAAAGGATTTTGTGGCAATATTAAAAAAAAATAGGGGTACTCTTTAGTGTGCCATGAACGGATGTGATATTACCCAGGTTCGCTAAGTGAATTTCCCTGTGATATAGCATTGGTTAGAAGGGTTTAAAGACGTTGGAAACAAAATCTTTATTGAAGTGATATATGGTTTTAACCTTGAGTTTAATTTTGCCAAGATTTTGATTATGAAAAACATCTTCAATTTTATTCTATTTCTCATAAATATCCTAGTATATTGGACTTGATAAATTCTAATATTTTTTGTCCTATTGTCATATTAAGATTATTGTTGGTCATATACTTATAATTTTCTTAAATGTGGATGATATGTTGTTTGTTTGTAGTGGAAATGTGATAATCAGGGAGACAAAAACTTAACATTTTGGTACATTAAAATGAAGGAATCACTTGAGCTAAAAAATATATTATTGAAATTGAGATCAATGAGAATCAAGTACTTATGAAACTTTTCTTGAGTTAAAGTACATGTAGATACTATTTTTTGATGGCTCAGTATGCATACTTGTAATCTAATAAGTATTCCATTTCTAGTTACGTACTTATTAACTAGGCATATATATGTCCCAAATATCATGATGGTTTTGATGGAATGTCTAACATGCCATATGCTATTGTTATTGGTAGTTTGATCTATATAATGTTTACATTATATCAAATAGTGTTTATGTAGTGGGAGTTTTAAGCAATTTTATGTCTAACCTTAACAAAGAGAATTATCTTTTTTTAATAGAATATTTATATATTTGCATAGAAATTTTTATTAATATTTGAATTATCATGGTATTGATGCTATAGACAAATCATTAGACATATAGGAATTTTTTAATATTTGATTCGGTAGGTGACTCAAATAGTTGAAGGTTTGTTGGTGGCCACACTTTCTCTTTATTAGAAGATGTAGTGAGACAAATAAGTAAAATGTAGCCCATGGTTATTATATCCACCACCAAAAGTAGAGTATATGGTTTCTAGACATACTTCTAAGGAGATGTGTTTATCTAGACTCGCTAAAAGTGTTGGTTTTGATTGTAGGATTGTTAGAATTGGATCTAATAGTCAAAATATTTTATTTTGGGAAAAAAAAAATCATGCTTATAGTGAGAATATCTATTCACAATATCATTGTGTGCAAGAAATGGTTGAGAATAGTAAAGTCTTGTTAGAGAAGGTTAACACTCTAGATAAGTTTTTAGATTCACTTACAAATGCAATGACCATGGATAGATTATATTTGTGTATGAAGGTCGTGAGCCTTGATGCTTGTGCCTTAAGTATATTTATTTTATTTGTGGATGTAAATTTCCAATGTATAATATCAAGTGGGAGAATGTTTGGATACCTATGGATTATTTATGTATCTCTAATAGTCTTGAGAAGTGTCTTTAGATGCATGCAGATTAATTATAAATCATATTATGATTTTGATTGTATCACAATATTGATATTATTTTTCATTTGCATTCAACAAGAAGATGAAGCATAATTTAGTGGTGGTTATAGTTGAATTTTAGATCACTGCATTGTATTTTTTCAATTCTATGTGCTAGGATTAAAGTGGGATTAAGGAATGGTAATCTTGTATGCCAAGATGGGTGTGGCATAAATTGGATACCATATTTTTGATATATGTACATTGAGATTTGGATCATTATAGCTTACAATACTAAATATCACTTTAGGATTAAAATTTATATTCAATGGGACAATTGATTACACCAATTGGATGCCCATGTGAATTTATCGATGCCTATAATATAGTCTTGAAATTTTTTTTGCAAGTTTAGTGTGTGGTTTTTGTATGATACCATAGTTTTGGTATCTAGCAATTTTGGAAAACCGTTAATGGTTTTATCCTCTCTTTTTGTTTATATTTGAGAGTGAGAGAAATTATTTTTATAATATTGGTTTGTAGGCATGTAGGAATTTCCGAAGTGAAGAGAACATTAGTATGCAATCATATCTTACATTTCAAGACTAATGCATACTTGTCCTCTTTCTTGCATGGAGTTTTTTTAAAGGATTTATCCATGTAAATCATGCATTGATTTGGTTTGTTGACATTTTGCATTGTTGATTGATGTGATCTAACTTTAACTAACCTTAATTAAAGAAATAATTTTCATAGTTGTATACATTTGTAGAAGCTATCTAGCATTTTCACTTTATTTATAAACAAATTTTATAACTCCAATCATTATTGTGAACTACTTAACCACTTGCGCACAACTAACCCACCTAAACATTCATTACAAAATAGACTAGTTCACTTGATACATAATAAACTTACATATGATTTAGATCTATGCGTAATAACAGTTACAACATATATATCCTTTTGTATCACACTAACCGCCAAAGTCAACAAACCCTCTTCATTGAGAGGGATAAATAGAAAAGAATCTAGAGCATGCATGTATCTATCCCCCACCCAAACTTGCCACTTTGTAACTTAATTCTCTATCTACTAATATTAATCAACATATGTCAACATATATGCACACACCCTAGTGTTTGACTATTTTCTCCACACTTTGTGGTGAGAAATTGCTACTAATAATTATACCCAAAGCCCTATTGACATGATCATTATAAAATTCAACATTTAGCATGTATTTGACCATACCATAGCATGAGCAAGATAGGTCATTAGCTAGTTATTATGACCAATGTCCTCGGTGGATTACCCTTATCACAACATAAGGTAAAACATAAAGTTAAAAGAGCACTAAGTTTATAGAATGACCACAAAGACCTTTTATTTTAAGGTCTTTTTCACGCCCCCAAAATCCTAAATTCTACCAAAGCTTGAAAATTTTGAATTTAAAAATGGAACACTATAAAACAAGGCATGTATAACATGCAATGCCATGATTAGAAAGTGTTTAGAATTTTTTTACAATGGAAAAACTGCTATAGAAGTATAATTCATAATTATCAAGTCCAATTAAATAAAAAATATTTAATTTATTCCATAATTATAATAACAATATCTAATGGAATGGAATAATAATGTTTATGTGAATGACTATTATATTAGCATTTCATTGAAGATCATATAAACTTGTAAACATTAAAAAGGACAAATAAACAAATGTGTTTGACCCCTTACCATAAGTTTGAATGAAATAGAAAATGATAATTATAAAATTTAAAATGATAGACATATAAAGTAAGAATCTAAACAAATAAGAAGAAAATTCTAATTAAATTATAAAAGATATAAGTTTGATGGCTTTTCTATCAAAATTTATATCTTATTAGTATTTGCCGATAGGCTAAGCAAGTACTATAGTAATGATTTTTGGATTTCTTGGTTTAACTCGTGATTAAAACAATGTCTATGAACCAATTAGAAATTAGGATATTTATTATTTTATTATATATTTCATACTTTGTATAGTGAAATTGATAATATGTAAAAATTATTTTTTGATAATTTGATTGGCTAAATCATTTGAGCTCTTATACAGGAAATTTTCGGAATTTTATTTCTCTTCCATTTCTCTTCCACATTGCCAAAATTTGTGCATTACAAATTTATTCTGAATAAATGAATAAATAATTTTTTATTTTATTAAAAATAGATTTATTACTAAAAATATTTATTTTAAATTTAAATTATTTAAATTTTTTATTATAGATTATAAAATTATATAAATTATATTTATAATATATAATTATATTTTTAATTTTAATATAATTTTTAATTAAATTTAATATGTGCAACAAATAAATTATAATTATTATATCTTTTTTAAATATATATTAACTATTTCATAATCCAATACACCTATCTATTATTCAAACAATAACTATTATTAATACAACATAATTTATATTTTACTTTAGAATCTAGATTTCATAAATTTCAAATAAACTGTTATATTCTACATTTTATTCTATTTTAAAAATATTATTCCAAATATAAATTATAGTTATAATTAATTACAAAACTAAATGATAAGACCAGATTTTCAAACATAAACCAATCATTTATATTTTTCACCTTCAACATTTTCAGATATATTTCTTCAAACTGTTGGCAACATTTATAATTTTCCCTCCAACATTTTTAAATTTATACGCATCTCTTGATTCTGCTCGGAGTACGTATGAGTTGATAAAAAGTGTCAATTTTTTTAAAGTATTATTTATAAAGATTTATTAAGCTGCTGGCAAGTATCTAAATCCTTTTATAAATATCCGATTCTTGAAATGTATCCATTAATGGTTTATATGAGAATTCTCTCCCCCCAATAAACATTAACTATAACACTGATTGTTTAAACTCTTCATCTATTTATATATCCGAGAGAAATGAAAATATCTAAACATTTATTGAACTGACAGTAAAAATATAAGTACCAACTCTAAAAATTGTCCTGAAATGTACATACCCTATAATAAACACTGACTATTTACAATGTTTTATTTTTATCTATCTAAAAATACATCTACAAGGACTTATTGAAGTACCAATAAGATTGCATTTTTATATATATAGAAGCCCAACAAAACCTGTGAATATGACAGAGCCCATATTACTTAAATGGGCAACTGTAAAAGAATGGTTAGGTAAGGCCAAAATAATGTTATGAAATGTACTTGAAATATAAAATTGGTATGTTTATGGAAGAAAAAGACAGGCCTTTTGAGACAAAAATGGAAGAATTACTTTTGAGCAGAGGAGATAAGTGGGCCACATTAGAGAGATCCAATCAGTCACTCTCAACATGCATATTTAGATTTCCTCTTCTATTTTGCCAATTCCATCACAATCACATTTAAAATATCATAGCATTTAACCTTCAGACTATTGTGTCATCCTATCCACCTTTTATATGTTTAAAATGTGGAAAAGTATGTTTGCATGTACAAGCTCTTCCTTCCGTGGATTTTTGTACTCTTTGTCCACATAAATTACTCAGTTATATCTAATTTGGGCAAAGTTTGCAGCTGGAACAGTTACTATTTTCTTCTGATGGTGATGCAATGGTATGTTGGGCTTTAAATTTTTTTAAATGGGTAGCAAAGTTCTACACAACTTCCATTTATAGTAGCTTACCTAGACATACGGCCAAGGCAAAAAGTAGAGCTTTGACTCACAAATATGTCATTCTAGTAACTTCTTTTTAAAGATAAATTTGCATTACTCTACAAAATTGAAATAGTTATATATAAAGCAAAAGCTATCATTTAAGTTGAATAAACATTCAAGGAGATCTGTTATAAAAGTACCTATAAAACCTTGTTACAAAGAGAGTAGTAAGTTAACCAAGAGTTAGCTAAAGTTAAGACAAAACAACATTTGAAACATCCTCAGTCATCCTCACATCTTTCTTCCTTCTTTGTACGACTATCCAACCAGAGTTGCCTTCAACATTCAAAGACCCGGGTGAAGAGGAAGAGGAAATCCCTTTAGCAGTCTCGTTCAAATTAACAAAAATATGATGGGGCAGAACAACAACTTTAGGAACATCATTGTTAGTAGAAACAACAGAAGAAACCTTAATACTAATATGATCCTTAGAAACAACCACTTTATTATCACTAGATTGATAGACAACATATGAGGGAACACTTATGAAATCCTTTAAACTAGTATGACCTGAAGTAACAAGGTGAGATCCAAAGGAAGTTGAAGTATGAGGAGGGCTCTAAAGTCTATGAATAACTTGAATCTTATGGGAATACTATTTGATATTGCGTAAGATAATTAGTCTGCGAAGAAGAGGAGGATTTGCAAGGGTTTTGAGAATAGTTGGAGGTTATATGTCCTGTAGAAAAGTAGTGTTTCCAATGCAAAGGAATGCCCTCATAACCAATGTGCAAGGATGAAGCATGAGAGGGTGTGAAGCTCATCTCTAAGCATGAGACTCAATAACAATATCCTTCTCATTAGAAGAAGCACAACCAACAACAAATACACCCCTAGCACATGGGTGAATTTGTATCTTACCATCTAGCAAAGGAAGCCAATATGTGATCTGATAGAGTTGGCTACAAGCAAGAAAACCTACCAACTACACCTAATTCAAAGAAAAAAATCTCATCTTCTATCACTCCCTAGCCCAAAACCACACTAAGGGAGGTAGGGGCACTAGGAAAAGGTATAGGCGTATGAGAGGAAGTCCTAGCGTAAGAATAGCCTCGCAAAATTTTCACCAACAAGTTAGCTTAGCTTCTTTGATGGGTGTAGACATAAAAAATTGACCTTTCTTCTGTCATCAATTTTCTTCATTACTTATATTATTTTTAATTATTTAATTTCTCTACTAATCCTTTCTATTTTTTCCAATCTTCCCTAGTCAATCCTAATTGATCCTTATCATTTATCCTCCCCTTTCTAGAATTAATTAAATAATATATTAATTAAATTTTTTTAATTAATCAATTTTGATTAATTAAACTCCCTTTGTCTCTTTATAATTAAATAATTTTAATTATTTAATAATCTAACTTTTATGATTTTGTTTGTACCTCTCCTAGGGGTAAACCCTTGTGTGTTATTGCTCTTCTACCCCTACTATTATTTGTGGGCAAGAGGTGTTGGTAAAAGAAGAACACTTCTCTGGAATTGCTATTATTTGTAGGTTCAATGGTTTGTGGTCTCCCCTTCTAGATTTTAGAAAAAAGGGTTTTGGAGTCTTGGAGGCCCATTATTGAGGATGGGATTGAACTTTATCCTTTTGTAGGGGGATTTTTTGTTTTTATTTTTCAATATAGAATGACAAGGCTCGCGTATTGGGAGGTGGTGTTTGGTTGTGGGGTAAGCACTCAATTTATCTTAAGCCTTGGCTCCCTTTCTTCAACCCTCTTACTAAATCTATTAGTGTTTTCCCTACTTGTGTCAGACTTCCTAATCTGCCTCTCTAGGTTTGGGTTAAGTCTTGCTTTGAATCTATTGGAAATGAACAATTGGATGGTTTGTTGTGGTTGATGATTCTTCTATTATCTATGATCATCCTACTTTTGCCTGCATTCTTGTGGATATTGATATCTTATAAGATCTTCTTGGAGAGGTTGTCTTGATGGTTGGGAGTAGACCATCGTCTCAGATTCTTGATTATAAGAATCTTCCTTTTGATTATAGGAGATATTTTGTTTTTGATAAAAAGCAGTCGCAAGAGGGTGTTGGCCTGTGGTACAATCACAGCACACTACATACACATTAACAACATATTAATTATATCCAGAGAACATAGCAGAGAAAAAAATAGCAGCCAAAAAGAAGGGGGATGACCCATAACAAAGCAAGGCCTACCAAAGATTGGCAGACCATCGACAACACAAAGTCAGCACATCAGGTGCTGACAAGAAAAAAAACCTAAAAAAACAAAGCACAAAGGCTTAAGCCCAAATAGAACATGCCAAACTCACCCCGCATGAGAGGACGTGCAAGATTTCTTCCTCCGCCTTCTAAAAATTTTCCAGGCAATACTATCTTTAGGTTCCCCAATGAGGGAGACTCTGCTAGGACAGCTGTCAGCACAACGGACAGAGTGTTGAAGGGGTTAAGCAGCGTCACTAGATGCTTGGTGGAGAGCCATGGAAGAAGTAGAGGGGGCAAAAATATCCCCTTTTCTAGAGGCAAAAGCACCATCAGGATTAGGAACAACATTAAGGGTTGCATCAAGAGAAAGACGTGAATCAACCGTGGAAACTTGGACAAGATCTTCTACAGGGGCTTCACCAAGATTGTCTGCATGGGTTTCAACTTCGTCAACAATTTGAGAATCCTCATAGGAGGACTTAGAAAGAGAGTCAAGTGTTCATTACTTGCAGCCTTACACCAAGTAGTAGCACGTTTGTGGCGAAGAAGAGTGCAATCGGTAGCCAAGCGACTGGTAGAGAAATAGCGTCAACAACGAAAAGGAAGACCCTCATAATCTAGTGTTTTTTTACTATTCATTTGGCTACAAATTGTCAAGAATATTGTTGTAGTGATGCACAACATGGTGGAAAATGGCTCTTTGTGATCATCTTACCATGGGAGAGTTTTATAATTTTGAGGATGATTCTGAGGATGATAAAATGGTTTCTAATGTTGCTACTTGTGATGGTCCTATTGAGAAGCAAGTGTGTTCAACTTTTCCTAAAGAGCCTATTGTATCCAGCAAGCATGAGGATTTGGCTTTGGTTGTTAGCTTGATCTCTCTATATTTTGAGCCCTTTGTCGTCTTTCCCCCTACCTCTCATTTATCTATACCTTCAAAGGATGATCTTTCTTGGATGGTTGTGCAAATATTAAAGAAGAGATATTTTTCTGAAAAATTTCCATGCCTCTCAATCTTTGATCAAGGGTGCTCGTGGTGGTTGGAAGGCTACAAGGGTGGTTTAGTTTCCATCCCCTTGGTTTGTTCAGTTGTTTGTACAAAGGGTTTTGGGTGCCCTTCAAAACTCGATTGTTTCTTATCTTCATGTTCGTTTCAAGTTTTGGGATCCCATCAAAAACCTTTGTGAGTTGTTTAGAGGCTTTGACCCGGTGTATTTGAAGCTTGGGCTTTTATTGTTAATCCTCCTTTAGGCTGTTGTTAGTTACAATATTTTTTGTTTGTTGTTGGTATGTGTTTTATTATTTGTAGTTGTTTTTAGTTGGGTTTCAAATCCCATCAAACTCCATCTATTCAAGTTTCAGGGCCCTTCAAAACATGTTTTACTTTTTATCAAAAATAGAAGAAGAGTTACAAGAAAACTATTTAGAAGAAGTGAATTCCAGAAAAATCATTAAGAACATTGTCTAACATGTCCAAATACTCTTCAGATTTAAAGGATTATCAAAAGCACTAAAATTTTGGAGAAAACGGTTTAACATTATTGAACAACAATCATTCACCAAAAATTAAAAATAGTAAGTAAACTAAAGAAAATATAAGTTAAAAGTTATTAATGAGCTTGTCTAAAGTTGGGTTTGCTTTATTCGAAGTGAACAATAGCAGAAAATAAGTGTTGAAGTATTGGGATTACCAAAATTCAATGATAAAGTTTTTTACCACAAAAATATAACGATGAATTAAAAATTTTAAAACTACATCTAAATAACATAAATCAAACTACAATGCTTAATGTAGAACTAAAAAGAACTCACCAGAAAGTAAAATAGAAATGATTTGTGCAAAATAACTGATTGTATTGTTAATAAAATAGAGGTAGATAAGAAATAAAACTAAGATATATCCAAATTTAGAGAACATAAAATCTAACAATTACAAAAAATTGAAGTTCCAATAGAGAAGAACCTAGAAACAAACAAAAAATCTCTTATCCTCAAACGTATGCACGTAGAATTGACTATAACATATATTGTTTTCATCCCAACACAATTGGTCCAATGACTCCAAGAATTATCAGTTTTGATATTATAGTTTATCAAAACTACACATATAAAGCACAAGAAAAATGTTTGGGGTTTTTTAAGGGCTTGTCTTAGTCAAACCCCTCTTTTGGTCTTCTAAAATCGACAAATCGCAAGAGATAAAAGATGATAAAAAAAATGATGAAAAAATCCTAGTGGTATTAAAAACTTAGTAGAGATGCAATAGTGATATGTGTCAACCCTAGTTTATGAGGAAGAACACCATAAGATTTGGTCGATTTGATAAAAAAATAGATGCATAAATATTTAAAAAAATGTATTCAACTATTGCAAAATAAGAAATAGATAAATAAAGAGCATTACTAATGGCCTAGGCATTCCTCACTTGAGATTCATGATATAATTTTCAATCAACAACCAATTGAAGAAGCTTGAGCTATTGTTGGAAAAGAGAGATCATGAAATCTTGAATGCTTGGTAAAAATGCTAAAATTGCTAGAGATATTTGTGTATAATTTTGTTTCTATAGAGAGCTTGATTTAGCAAGGTGAAATTTTGTTATAAAAAATAAGGGCAAAGAGAGTATGTAATTTTTTATGTTATAATCCCCTCTCTTGTCTTTATATACATGAAACTCATTATACATTTTACAGGATTACATTTTATTTCATAAAAATGCTCGTGTTCATTGTTCACATGTGAAAATATCATTATTCTCTCTTTCACATCTTAGTTGCCTCAATAATTAACACTAATGAGATTCATTATTAGCCACAACATATATATCAATTCGACCACAACCTATTGACCTAAATTTAAAGTCACTTTTTAACACACACACACGTGCACGCATGTACACACATGAAATCTAGATTGTAGAATAAAAGCAATCATAAATTAGTTAAATTATGATAAAAAAACCTAGTACAATTTTATTTATCTCTATTAACTAATAAAAAATAAGATTAAACCATAAAAATAGAGATAACTTTTTAAACACTATTTATCATTACGTTGAATCATGGGTAAACAACTCTTTATTTATTCTTTGTATTAAATATGGTTCAATTGTAAGCATTCTTAAAGGTCATTTTAAGATAATTGCTATCTAAAGCCTTATAGACATTGATAGTCATAAAAAACTATTAAATTGAAAAAACTTAAAAGGAAAATTCAACTTGATTGTCAAAAAGTCTAAATAATTATAATAAATATATATTTAATATTTATTGCCTCTTCAACTATGAACCATTCTTATATAGAAACAACTATGTTAAAACAAATAATCATCATAAAAGTTTATTTAATAAGGTTGATCAAGAAAAATTATTCCCGTTAAGGTGGTCAACTAATATATTATTAGTAAAATAAGACTTATCTATTAGTAAAACATTTTCGTGTGTGTGTGTGTATGTGCATGTGTGCACGTAATGGCTTCTGTGGGCAGGTCTCTTCCTAAGACGATCATTTCCTCTTTGCCTTCCACGGGTGTTGATAGCCCATGTTTGCTCGTTGGGATTCCTTCCTGTATGGGTGATGTGGGTTGTTTGTATCCTGCTCTCGATGAATGCATGTGTGCAGGCCCTGGCCTAAGGGTTTCTAAGTTAATGGTGGTGTCTTTAACGTCTCTTCCATGTCGTCTTTCGCAACTCCCTCCTTCTCTTCCCCACTTTCTGATGCAAATGTTGTCGATTACAGGACATAATAACCCGGCCAAAATAACCCTAGACAGAATAACCCGGACATAATAACCCGAGGAAAAAATAACCCAAGGTCATAATAACCCAATCCAAAATAACTCGTAGTCAAAATAACCCATGGACGAAATAACCCCATAAGATTATAGAGAAAGGAAAACAAAATTTATAAATGACAAGTATATTTCTAAAAAACTTTTTTATTCAAATTTTCAATTAAAGTGTCAAATTATTAGTTTTGGGAAGATCATCTTGAATAGCTGAATAATAGTTCCACATTGTGATTGGAAACTTGGGTGAATGTATGTTGCTTCTTCTAGTTAGTCTCCTAATCCATTTGTCTTCAAAATAATCAATTATGGGTTGCAAAGTCTCCTCATGTTCTATATAATAAGGATATTGTAGAAGTGTTTTGAATGCATTGATTATATATATCTAATGCACAAAAGCTAATGCAACAAGTTTAATTTATCTCAAATGAAAATACTTCATTAACATTGTAATGTGTTTGTAGACCTTCTTCTTGACCTTCTTCTTGAACTCTACACACTCTTAATTCTTCTTCCCTTCTTCCTTACTTTACTTCTCTTAATTCTACCACTTTATATATCCTCTTTATGCCCCTTCATAATGCATTTTGACTTATATCTTTTCATAATAACTCTTATTTATCTTATTCCCATGAATTTGTCTTTATTTCTATAGTTATTTACCATTTTAAAAGTTATTTAAGCATATTAAAGATGTTTTAATGCTATTTTAAGGGTATATAATGGATATATAGTCTAAAATGACCTAAATATCCTCTATGGTGCCTCACAATCCCTTTTTTTAGCATACTAACTTGATCTAAAATAATCATGGGTTATTTTGTCCATGGGTTATTTTGACCATGGGTTATTGTGTCCTCGGGTTATTATGGCAGGGTTATTGTGTCCAAGGTTATTTTGGCCGGGTTATTATGTCTGGTTACCAATGTTGTCAAGGCTTCTGGTCCGCAGCACTCTCTTGCGACAAGGTCTTTTGCCAAGGTTGTTTCCAATACGTTTGTGGGTGGGAATGGACCTAGGGTTTCTATTGGCAATGTGTCTTCCATCACTTTGATTCCAATGTGTTGTTCTCTCTTTGTCAAGCTTTCTTTAAAGGTTGAAGGGGACTTGGCGAACAACACTTATATTTTTAAGTCTCACAGATTGATTTTCCATTTTCAAGGATTCTGGCCTAGCCTCCCCCAACTACATGACTGGGTTTCTCAAAGATGGGAAACAAAATTATCAGGTATTGTATGTTCATATGTTTCCTATGACAAAAGGTTTTTTCATAGCAAAGTTTCTTAATGTTGAGGAGAGATCTAAGATCCTGTGTGATTACTTCTTTTGTTGGGAGGATGACAAATTTTGCTTATGGTAAAGCCTTGGCACCTTGATTTCAATCCTTCCTCTAAAGTCTTCAGTAAGATCCCTATATATGGGTTAGGCTCCCTAACCTCCCCCTTCATCTATGGCATGATTTCATCCTTGAGGAAGTGGGTGAGGCTCTGGAGGACTTTTTGATGGTGGATCATGATTCTTTTAATATATATCATTCCACTTTTTCTCACATCTTGGTAGAACTTGACACCTCGAAGGGTCTCCCAGCTAAAATCATAATTGAATCATCCTTGGGATCTTGGCTCCAGCAGCTTGACTACATAGGAATTCCTTTTAGGTGTCAAAAATGTTTTAAGACTAGTCACATTTCAGCCCAACGTGACCTTGATACCAAGAAGAAGAAATATTCTCCTTCTTGGTGGAAGAGTGCATTCACCCAGCATTACACAGTCTTGAAAAGATTCTCTCAGGCTAGGAAGGAGGTTGTTCTTGATTTAGGCACTTAGGTGTCTACAGTTAAGGTGGATGGATCGTGTCCTTATCTGCATCTTGTTGTTCATGTTGGATCTGCTGTGGTTTTTGGTTCTGGTCCTATGTGCCCTTCTACTGGCACTGAGCCTGCTCTTTCCTCATTGGATGGTGCTAGGCTCTTTGCTGGTGGTTTTGTGGGTGTTGGTTTTGTTGGCCCTGCTGGTGTTTTGGTAGTTGTTGGTTCTAGTTTTGTTAATCCATTTTTAGATATCCCTTTGGATGGGTCTAAAGATGGCCCTATGCTGGTGGTTGATTCAACATCATTGTTGGGTGCTGGATCTTCAACTTTGGACTCGTTGTGCTAGCAGGATGAGGCTGCTAGAGTTGAAGAAGGTTGGGTCTTAGTTAAAGGCAAACATTCTAAGAAGACGTCCCCTTCTTTTGACATGACTCTTCGTTCCCATAAGAAGGGGACAAAAGGATAGTTCCCTTTCTTTCAACTGTTGATCTCCAATGGTTTATCTAGTGCAATGGTTTGAATGTTTCTTCTCTGGGCTACTGATTTTCAAAGTCTAATCTTGGCATTGTTCTTTTGTGTGTTTCTCGAAGTTTATGGCATTTTGTTCTGGATGGTATGTTATTTTTTAGGAACTCTTAATGTTCTATCTTAAGTTTTATCTTTGTACAGGATTCTAGAGCCCCTTCAAACTTACTTTTTCATTAATTAAAACATAAAGTTAAAACATTAGAATTCTTAACCTTATTAATATACTCAGGTTAGTAGACTCCATCTCTTTTGACCACCCCTTAAACTACTTTGAATGTCTCTCCATATTAATTAAACAGTCACACCTTAATAATTTCCTAATTAAATCCAATATAAACCAACAATAATTATTATACCAAATGATATGTTAGTCTAAAATAATTCTGGCATGATTGGAAAGCTCAGCTATAGCACCAGTCCATTAACATCAACACTAATGATGAGGATGAGGAAGCTCACACAAGCCAAACCAAAATGAAAAGAAATTCCTGAGAAGGCAATAAATAGTTGTATCGGACGGCGTACATGCACTCCAAGCTCTGTGGAATGCATCTACACCTTGCATTACAGCTACCTCCCCAATGCAATTCACCATTTCATCTCAATCATCACACCAACTTCTGTAAGCAAACACATACATGAATGCACGTAATTCAAAATCATTGGAATTCTCATTACCATGATTTACAGAGCAACAGTGATTGCAGTCATTGAATTGATCTCAACACTCATTACTCAATGTTTTTATCCCTCTGACAAACGCTATCAAATAATCTTGTGAACATGTACCATATTTTGCAAGTGTAAATTTATTTCTTATTATCTTTTGACTGCTCCATCACACTACAAGCAATTCAAACTTCCAAATTTGGAAACTGTTTAACTGTACTGAAGACATTATTGTGAAAATCAGCCAAGTTGCTCTGAAAGAAAGATTTGTTGCTTCAATTCATCGTATTACTTCACTATTTCATTCTCTGTATGAAGTCATCTGCTTCTGTTTTTGTTTTCTCTTGCAGAAGTTGAAAAATTTATCTTTCTCTCGTAGAAGGTGAAAATGATAGATTTGGTTTTGAATAGTTGTATATATTTAATTTGGAAGAATAAAAGTTGAATAAAACACATATTGTTGCTAATTGTCTATCTTGTACAATCTATCTTGTTTGTTTTTTTATTTATACTTTGAAATTCTTAATTATGTCTTATTTGTTGTGATTTATATGCTTTTATTTCACTCTATTACATTATTTATGTTTTTCTTCATTTCAAACATCTTTTTTATATTATTTGTGTATTTATTCCTATGATATTATATATCTTTCTTGCATATTAATGTCTTTGCATGAGTCACTTTACTCTTGTATTTTCTCATGCTTACCATCTTGATCATTCATTTTCCTATTATTTATTGTTTATGATCACTATTATCTTATGTATTCCAATACAATTCTTTTTATTAAGATATTATCTGATTATGATTTCATGCTTATGTCCTATCTTTATCATGAGCTATATTTTGCACGTCCTATGTTTTTCATGTTCTATACTTCTATGCATCTTTATGATCCTTTTCATGTATTTATCATATGCTTACGATCCTTATCATGTTCTCACATTGATGATAATTTCTATGTTGCTTCTCATGAGCCTTATCATGTCATTATGATTATCATATCTTATTCTCTTATCATCACTATTTATATATGATGTTACTATTTTTATGCTCACAATCTTTATTCTTTATACCCATTTGGTCTATTTTGATGGAATAAATTAATAGATCACATATTAAAAATAGGAACACTCTTGTGCTAACTTAGGCTTATTCTTTTCTCTATATCCATCTTCATTCAACCTTAAATCCTTGCTCCATTTGCAACTATATATATTAAATTTTCTAACTACTATCCTAGACTTCCATGCACATGTTCTTGAATGTCTTAAGATCTACATTTCTATTTCATATGTTAACCTTGTGTTACTTGCCCAATTGATCTATGATTGAACCCAAAATTAAATTCCTCAAAATCAAAGTTCCAACTTCCCACCTTTTTCTTATTAGTCATTGGAAGTTGAGTCACTACATATTTTTGTGATTTATGGCTCGATCTTTGTATTTAAAAGCATTCATTTATGTGAGCGATTTATAAGAGAATAGATATCCAAAAATTAAGAGAATTCCAAGGAGAGATTATTCTAGGAATGTTTAAATTTGGAGCTTAAAAGTAATCCATATACATACTCTCTAGAGAAAGCTATATTTATTGTCTTTAATATTCTCCAAAGGCCATAACATTGGTTCATCCTAACAATTTGACTTCTCTAAAGGTAAGTTTAAATACCATCCTCCTTATGCACATTTTTACATTAGATATTATATCGAATCAAGTACAAAAGCTTTATCATTTGCCAAATCAAGGCCATGCATCAAGGTGAAAAACCATATTGCTAAAGATCAACCTTTAGCCGCTCAACTCAATCATGAAGGTATTCCAAGTTTGTTCCAAATATTGATGAATTAATTATGTACATCTTTAGTTTTCACATTTT
The DNA here is from genome assembly GCA_027943335.1 of Chamaecyparis obtusa. Classification (NCBI taxonomy): domain Eukaryota; kingdom Viridiplantae; phylum Streptophyta; class Pinopsida; order Cupressales; family Cupressaceae; genus Chamaecyparis; species Chamaecyparis obtusa. Next base: position 114,887 of record BSBK01009816.1, read on the forward strand.
ATTATAAAATAAAAAATTAATTATACTTTATTCTTTCGATTAATATTAAAATATTTATTACTACCGAAAGCAAATAACCCCCCTTACACTCTTTTAACATGATTGATGATGCTCACCTCGGATACCACATAGACTAGAATGAGTCTAGACCTCATGTCCACAACAAAAAAACTCTTGCCAATCAAACTTAAACCTCAGTCTAAATATTCTTTACATTATCAAATCTTAATTCTTTAATGAAATTTAGATTAATTGTTTAATTATTATCTACATTTTATAAAAGAAATTGTAATCCCTTTTAAAACTTTATGAACATGAGACATGATTATAAAGCTTCTCTTTATCAGTGCCAAATCGTTTACATGATTATGTTGAGATGGTGTACCATAGTTTACAGATGACTGACATGATTAATTAATCGTGTCTTAAACTGCCAAATCATTATTATTGTTATGATTCTGTTCTAAGTACTGACGCTTCAGTAAATATATTTCTGAATTTGGCAAACCCTCACAGACTATCTCCCAGTTTTCCCATATTTAGCCTCTGTATATTTGTGTTCTGTCGATAAGGAAATCCAAAATTGCTTATTTGGCAAGTGTTCAACTCTCTAGAAAACATACCAATTTAGAAATTCATGCACGTAGACACCAAAATCTGATTTGCTCTGAAATTGTAGATTGATCGCTTTAAGCTCTGTCACATTCATCTTATTAAATTCCATGCAAGCACTCACATCGTATAAATGATTTCTTTCTATCACTATCACTTTTTAAAGAAGATTAAAAGATCCTCTCTTCAATCAACATCTTAAAATTATGAAAAAAAATTTCATAATTTTTTAGATTTGATTTTATAGATCTATTGTTGCTAATGTTTTAGATCAAATTCTATGATTTATCATTAACACAAAAGAGCATGATAATAAATCATATAGTTTGATCCAAAAGATGAACAATACTAAAATCTAAATGGTCAAATCTAAAAGAATATAAACAAATAATGATATTAGTATGGTTGCAAAGTTAAGATTTTACTAAAATTTAATTGTTACTAAATAAAATAATTTATTTGTTGTTAGAGCAATACTATATTCTAATTTAAAATATATTTTATATGCAATCTAAATAATTCAGTACCTTTTGGTAATTATAAATCTTGTTAAAATGTCGATTTCTAAAAGGTTGTATTTGTCTTTCATTGTCACATCTTTTAAATGCTCTTGTAAAAGGTTTCGGGTCCTTTCAAAACTTGATTTTACGTAATCAAAACAATACTATATTCTTATTTAAAATATATTTTATATGCAATCTAAATAATTCAGTACCTTTTGGTAATTATAAATCTTGTTAAAATATCGATTTCTAACATATAAGTTTCAATAGTTGAACAGAAAATACTATTTATTATTTTGTATATTAAAAGTAGCCAAAATCGGGGGCTGGTCCATAAAACAAAAGGCAAAGCCTTAGAAAACACAACTATTGCCCATTAGCGGCAAAAGAAAAAGTGACAGCACATAGTCAGCCTACCCCTTTCTTAATATCAAAAACCTCATCCCGCTACTAACCTTACTATGCAACCAAGTATTAAGAGTATTGTAGCCATTAGAGTTGCAGTAAAAGTTCTTCAAAATAAATAAACTAGAAAAGTGTTGCATAGGGCCAGACTTAACCAACAGAATCATTAAAACCATAAACAAAAGGAAGCACAAACATCACCAAGGGAATTAATCTTTGTTGTCCTTATCTGGCCTGAAAAGTAACAAGTGCACCCAATCATCCGCCAGAAACCTAAACATGTTCTTGGTGGTCTTGCCGCTAGTGCCTTCCTCCTGTTCATCCTTGTCACGCTACAGAAGGCACAAAGTGGTAGCCGAGGAGTGCATCACTTTGATAGCAAAATCAACCAACCTATTGAAACTGCTATCCAAAATCTCCATCTCCTTTCGAATTTTTCTTATTTCTTATGAATTTGCCGCACATCCAGCATAAGGATTGGTCTTCGTCTTGTCACCCTTATCAACATCAACATCCTGGGTACCTACATTCTTTCTCCCATCCTCATTCACAATGTGTTTTCCTTTGATATTGATTTGGGGAGGGGAAGTCGCCATCATGGGGGAGACATCCTTGCTCCCTTCCTCCTATTTCATGGCGATGGGATCCTCAGCTTCAATTTTGAAATTGTTTGAAATATGAGTGGAACTGGTGTTATGATTAGTCTCCACTTTAGTTTTACCACTTCTTGTGGAGTCGGAATGTCCATCCTCATCTTCCTCCACATATCTCTCATGCACCACTTTCTCCTTCTTACGAGGTTTATCCGCAATCCTGTTGGACCTACAGGGGGTTTCACCAACATCGACATCCAAGTCCACCATGTGAATTTGGGGTTCCATTTTGGGTTTTTTGGAGGTAGACGAGAGACCCATCTAGGCACTTTTATTCTTCTTTCCAGTTTTAGAAGGGGATTTAGATGGTGATGTATGGGGTTTCTAGGGTTTCTTTTTCTTCTTACAATCAGCAGGTGGGTCCTCAGAAGGACCAGGGGAGGTAGGGATGCCTTGCACAACAATAGTTTTGGGGGGCACAAAGCAAAATGGAATTTGTAGAGATGATACATCACCCCTTGGTGGAGAATGGTGAAATTTTTGCCCTGACTACGACGCTCATGCACCTCCATAATAGTAGCATCCAAAGAATGGAGCAAGAAGAACGTGAAGGAAATGAGGTCATGGTAGCGGAAGTGATTCAAAAGTGGAAAATGATAATAATAGTAAACCCCAAAATGACCCTCAAGAGACAAAATGATACTATTTGTTATTGTAATAATGTTATAATCTTATTTACAATACAATTTAAATTCAGCTTTAAATGGTCATTAAAAAAATTGTTAATATTTAACATTTTTCAATGTTAGATAAAATAAACATAAGGTATTTATTCTACTCACCTTTTATAAGTGTTAAATAAGACAAACATATAAGATGATGTACTCAATTTATGTATTTTGTCAACCAAATAGTTGTACAAATAAAAATTTCCTCTCTAAACATAAGAGCAATGTATGTGCTCACATGAATGTGCCTTATTTTATAAATGATACTTAAATATTGGATAGTTATGATATTTTATATGAAATAGAAATATTTATTACATTTGTTAATGAATATATTTATGATTGTTTAATATATTATTCATAAGTTATCACATGTTCATGTAAGAGCCCATCTTGACAAATATTTGATTATTTGTTAACTTACATGTGAAACAATTATTAATATTATATAGTATAAATATGTTGCAAGATTAAATCCCATAACCACAAGTAAGTTAGTTTTGAAGAAACTATAAATCCTTTGCAACATATGGGACAAAAACAAAATAGTTGTAGCCAAGCTATATAGCTAAAACAAACACAATTACAACCAAGTTATCGAGCACAAAATAGTACCCAACCATGCAACCCAAACAATCCTAGACCAATCTCACACCCTTTAACCTTGGCATGTGTTTGAGAGCGGATTTTTGAAGACCTTTCTTCCTCCTGCAATCAATGATCTAATAAACTCTATTTTCTACTTTTGAGCTCTCTAACATTCAGAACGTTGGTGCAAAAAGGACACACACAATCAAATAAAAAAACAACACAAAGAATATCTTCAAGTCTTCAAATCTTATAGACGTGGAGGGAGACACCCTCTTAATGGACCCATCCATAGACACAATACAAAGGAAAGAATGTTGAGCTCAAGAAGCCAATTGAAGAACGACGGAATCAAGAGCTTATTGGAAGTCACCAAATAGAGACAAAGGAGTCGTAGTTAGAAATTTTCTACCAAAAACTTTTCAATAGAAATAAAAAAATTCAATGTAGAAATTGTATTTGTAATGTACAATACTCAATGTAATGAAACAACGAGTTTTTCAAGCAAGATTCATAACAGAAAAATGAACATAGAAAAGAATTCAAAAACAGATTAATTTGATATCTTGATCCAATGCAAATATTTGTTTCTGGATTCGATTGTGTGTGTGTGTGTGTGTTTTAGTATCAATGTTTCGGATCATACTTTGTGATCCATCATTAGGATGAAAGAATGTAGGATTTGAATAGGATTTTGCTATTCAAATCCTACATTCTCTCATCTTAATGATGGATCGCAGAGTGTGATCCGAAACGTTGATGCTAAAAAAATAACATACACAATCGAATCCAGAAACAAATATTTGCATTAGAAATAGATTGTGGAAATCTGATAATGTTAATCTCTTGATCTTTTAGATCATTAGAAATCATAGACATCATTGAAATTTCCTTACTCATGCATCCTAGAAAATGAGGATGTTACTATTCTCATTGTTGACCATAATATGAATCAAAATCCATCCTGTGAAAAGACAATATGATTGACCAGAAACGAAGAAAATGGAGGGATGGAAGGGACCTCTTATTTATTCCATAAAACACTTTAATTAAATGGAAAAAGGACAAACCCCATACCTTGCACGGCTTGCGTACGTTCATCATACATTGAAGCCCTAGTACTAAAAACAAAGTGCAAATTGCCTCTCCCAAAGGTACATTGCATGCATTCAAAAATCTAGTGAATTGAAATGAAATTCTTACAATAAATATAACATTTTAAAAATGTTTAAAATACCCATTGAGAAGACCAAAAACAATTAAGCTCCCACCAACTATGAAATTGGGAGATCTTTTAGAAATGGACAAAAGATTTGCATATTTTGCTTGTCACACATGGGAATTGCAGCAAAATCTTCCTTGATATTGAAAAGGATAAAATCATAATATGAAAACAACAAAAAGGCAAAATCTTTGATTTAAGTAGGCGTGCCCTTTGACATCAAATGCTACCTAGATTTTGTCGGTACCAAAACATTTTATTATTCCGCATGGGGAATGAAAATTTTTATTGTCCCAACATGTTAATAATATTTTAAAATTAATATAATAATTTTATTCCATTTTCCTTGCCGTGTTAAAATCATTTCCACGAACGTCCAAATTAATTTATTCCAAATTGTTTTGTCCTTTTGTAGTTGAAGGCATGGCACAAATTTCGAAACGTGTGCGGTGCAGATTCACTCCTGATTATTTCTAGGGCGTTCCGCAGATATTGGAGTGACTGTACACCGTCCGTACAGAAATCTGCGTACCTTTTTAGGCATTGGTAAATAATGACATGTGACCATTCCGTAAGGTTAAATTTGATGGCGGCTATGGTTGTATTTAGATATTTATTTTGTATATATAATTATATTATTTAAGATTATATAAGAACTATATTAGATTATTTAGATTTTATCAAGAATAATGACATGTGATCATTGGGTTAGGGTAAATTCGATGGCTCCTATGGTTGTATTTTGTTATTATATAGAATTCTATTATTTGAATTATGAATTAAGAATTATATAAGATTATTTGAATTATATAAAGAATAATGACATGTGATCATTGGGTTAAGTTAAATTTAATGATTGTTATGGTTGTATTTTGTTATATATGTATTTTATTCTATATATAATTCTAATATTTAAGAGTATTTTTAAAATCCATTAAATTTCTACAATCCATGAATATAATGCAAATGTTTCTGGAAATTGATTGTGTGTCATTTTTCATAGCATTTCAAATCACACTACATGAACCATCATCAGGATGTAAGAGAAATCAAGGAGAGAAATCAAGAGAGAAATTAGGACTTTTCTCTCCTTGATTTCTCTTGCATCCTAATGATGGATCATGTAGTGTGATCTGAAACGTTATGAAAAAAACTAACACACAATCAATTTCCAAAAGCATTTGCATTATAGTATATCTTTAAATTCAATGCATCAAATATCAAGTAGAAATGGTGTTCAAAAATAGAAAATTTGTGTAGGTCTAAGCTTCTCTTGTAAAAAGGACTTGTTTTTTGTTCATTTGGCCAATTTGCTTATGCATCTAACTATTTTGGATGATGTTTTATGCCAATTGAGTCTATTTACTTATTTGGTTATTTTGGATGTGTCTATTGTTATTCTTGGTCTTTTGTTCTATTTGTAATGTTTAAATTTAGATTCTTGTTGCAATATGTTTAAAGTTATCATTTGCTTTTGAGTAGTTTGTAATATTTTGATAGTCTATTTGATTGTATTTTTGTAATTTTTATTCCATATTTCAATTAAAACAAATTGTATCAAAGTTTTATCACATAATTCTAAATTCATTTGATATAAACTTCTAATATTCTTGATTTTTGTTCCCAAAAGAGCAAGACTAAAGACAAATCTTAAGTGGGGGTTTTGGCTGGGGTTTTCAAAATATAGATCATGACTGCAATAATAAAATTTGAAGTAGACATTTGTACATGTTAGTTTTGATATCCTAGATATATTAGATGTGTTAATATAATACTAAGATTATTACACCCTTCATGACCATCATTTGTATGAAAATGAGATTTTTCAATGTCACTTCTTAATTTTTGATATACTCAAAATATTTTGTTTTATTTCTCAACAAAAAAATTGTATTTAATTAGAGTGTGCATACCCATCATAGTGCACATACCAGCTTGCCCTAATATGTGACTAATATATAAAATTAACATAAAGAAAAATAGACCATTGCAATGAAAATGCCAAGGTTCACATATAAATATAATCAAAACAAAAGGATTCAACAATAAGATAATCTCTAATGATTCTTATGAAGCTTCACCTTACTCATCCTTATTATTGACAATCTTAGATGATGATTGTTCATCGTCATAATTTGATTAACCAAGGTTGTAGAGATGTGTAATTGACTTTAGATTGATCCTTAACCTTTCTTTCTCTTGTATGATTCATCAAGCTTTTTTTATTGGTCTCAAAATTGAAGGCATCCTTTTCATGTGAGAAAATGAATATAGATGAAGAATTACTTTGACTCCATGTAAGTAAAATTACCACAAGATTGTTAGATGCTACAATTTATGTAGTGAAGGCTAATTTCATTATAGTGTGCCTCATTTTTTTTGGATAATGTGAGATGCGTTGTATCAATAATTTTTAAGTCAATTTTAAAAATAAAGAGTGAAGAATTTAAGGATGGTGTAGGCTAATGAGTAACCAAAAAAAATTGTAGATTTAATCTACAATTTAAAAAATTAAAGAAGTAGTTTTATCATTATATTTTTCAATCAACTTTATTTTAGCTTTTTAATTAAATTTTTAAGTTAAAAGAATCTATAATTTATTGGAATTTGGTCATTAGCCTCAATATTTAACATGTGGATATTTTTATGATTTTGTATTAAATATTTTACTATTACTAATTTTTTAATAGTAATAACAAAACTTTTAGAATTATTTCATTTAAAAACACATTTTTCTCAACAAATATATGAAAGTTACATTTAAATTTTTCATTTGAACAAGGAAATCAATGTGGAATGTAATGCTCTCTTTTTAAAAAAATTACCAATATTTATTATTTTTAATAGAGGTCGTTGGTTTTTCATAATTGACCTATATTTATTATAAAATATAAATATAAATATTAAATAAAATATAATATATATTATAAAATATCGATTATTAATAGTAAGGTCTACATACAAAATTAAAAATTTCAAATGACTTCATTTGATTCCTTAAAGGGTGAAGCAAAAATGTGATCAATAATTTGATAGATAAGTACTAACAAATTTTCATAATCCATATTGAATATGATCTCTATGCTTTTGAATTCCTATTGTGTGGGAACTTTTTATTCAATGATTTGGGTCACACTCTATGAACCATCAATGTGATGAAAGAGAGCTTAAGGAGATGGGAAATATATGCAAACTACAAGTCAAGACTCACTTAAAAGAGGGATGAGAGGTGTTGGGTGAGGAGGGTACACAAGAAACAAGGGAAAGGGGTAAAAAATAATTAAAAAAGAGTCAATTGTCAAAAAATTCAAAAAGCCTATAAATGACTAGGAACATCAACATGAGGATCCACACAATAAAAAAGAAGCAAAAAAGAATAAAACAAGAGAAAATAATAAGGAAAAGAAAAATATAAAAGTATAAAAAGAGAAAATGAGATAGAAATGCAAATATAAAAGAATATTAAAATTGTTAAATTTGAGTATATTATGTGATCGTTTTAATTCTTCCAAAATATATATGACTTCTCAAGTTATCATACAATGATATATCTATCATATATATAAATATCAATAATCTTCTACACAAAGTATAATATATTAGATAAAGGTGATTGCGCCAGATATTAATATATTAAGTATGAAGTGATTGTTGCTGGATAATGACTTATCAATGATTGTCACTAAATATCCTTTTAAACGACCTTTTGTTTTGTCATTTTTCAATATCCTTATCACTACTGCAGTATTGCATATATATAGTGTGTCCACCATGGAGACATGTCCACAGGTGGATGTGACTTCACTCTCATGGAGTCATGTCCCCTCATGGACATGCCTCCACGTGGGGACTCTAACTTGCATGCGGTGCCTTTCACGTATTTTGATTACACCATCGACAAGGTATTTGGACATATAATATTTTAATATGTTTGTTTCTATATATATATATATATATATATATATATATATATATATATATATATATATATATATATATATATATATATATATATATATATATATATATATATATATATATATATATAACATAATCAATAAAATAAATTTATATTTCATAAATATAAATATTTATATTAAATAATAATAAAACATTTATATTTCATAATTAATAAATAATTATAATTATCTATTTCTCTTAATAGCAGTTATCCAACTGAAGCTATAATTCATTAACACTCCCTCTTAGCTAGGGAGGATAAACACAAGAATAGATATTACCTCAACGTAATATAGCAATTTGAAGGATAGCTTAGATTAGAACATTTCCATCATTTAATATCACATTTGATATCTAGAGTATTGGCCTATCAAAACGTCAACACGTGACATTCACCAAATACTCAGAGTATTGGCCTATCAGAATACCAACATATGGTATTCTCCCAAGTACTCAATAAGGTACTGGCCTGTAGAATATCAACACATGATATTCACCAATTGCCTATCATATATCTATACAAACAACTCATAGACCGTCAATGACATCTAACACTTAGTTGTTGATTTACAAGATATATCTAAGCAGACAACTTATAGACCATCAATTTAATGACATCTAACACTTAGTTGTTGCTTTACAAGATGTATCTTTGCAAACAACTCATAGACCGTCAACTTAATGACATCTAACACTTAGTTGTTGCTTTACAAGATATATTTATGCAAACAACTCATAAACCGTCAACTTAATGACATCTAACACTTAATTGTTGCAATAATTTATCATGATATATTTCAACATTATAAATAATGTATATCATGATTTAAGTTATTGTAAGATTGTCACCTTCCAATAACTTTTACAAATACAAGTGATAATCATTTGGAAGTCGTCACTTCCTTATGATGTACACAGGAGGTAGGCCCATTGAAATCATATAGTCACACACATATGAACTTTTGAACTCCCTCTGAATATCAATCATCTGATCTCCTCGTTAATGATGCCTTTGATGGAGCATCAGACTCCATTTGAATTTGACATCAATTTTCCTTTTTCCTGCAAGAGCATCCTCAAAAAAGATCAAGGTAAATAGTTCATAAAATGATTTTATTTAGATTTATACAATAAATACAGTAATTTGGTATTTACTTTGAAGTGTTCTTCATTAGTGAAAATGGTAGAACTCCCTCTTAATCTAATATTTCACAAGTATTAGAGTATAGATTTCTCTGTGCAGACTTTGGCAAAAGATGCTTGATGTTTGAGTCTATCTGCCTGCATTTTGCTGCTGAGTGACCATATTCATCACATTTGAAGCATTGCATTTTAGAGTAGTCCATATATTTTCTTTTCCTTTTGAATTTAGGTTTCTTCCTTTTATCAACTTGAGTTGTGAGAACCTGAATATCTTCATTAGAGGGTTCTTCACTAATCCCTCTAGATATTAGATTACACTCTTCTTGAATGCAGTCAGCTTTTAGTTGATCTAATTTGGGAAGTTTGGAGCAAGCACTTATTCCTTATCTGAAGTTTTCCCAAGACTTTGGAAGTCCATTTAAAGTCACTGTAGTTAATTCTTTACTATCATAGATGTGACCAATTGTTGATAATTGGTTTCTTAATACTATATCCTCATAAAATATGAGGTGATAGTCTCTCCCTTTCTCATTTTAATAGTAGAGAGTTAATTTTTAAGATTAAGAATCCTGCTAGTGTTATTGATCTCATACATGTTTTCTAGGGCTTTGAACATTTCATATGCAAAGTCTAATTTTGTTATAATAGGTAGTAGATGATCTTTCACTCCATCTACCAATAGTTCCATTTCTCTGGCATTTTCCTTTTCCCATTTGCTCATCTCATTATTCTCAATAGATTTAGGAGGATTTTGAACAGTAGTCTTTAACTCATTCTTTGTTAGTATAAGAATCATTCATAGTTTCCAAGATTCAAAATTTGAAGCACCTTCAAGTCTGTCTTCGAGTTTGACTCCATTCACCTTTTTGTGAATGCAAGTCTTCCAAGAGAATATATATTTATAAAGAATTATGATCTTGATCTTCCTTCAAATTAATTGGATCTTCCTTCAAGCAGTTAGACTTTTAACGAAGGAACATGGCTCTGATACCATGATAAATTTGAGTAGATTATGTGATCGTTTTAATTCTTCCAAAATATATATGACTTCTCAAGTTATCATACAATGATTTATCTATCATATATATAAATATCAATAATTTGTTGCACAAAGTCTAATATATTAGATAAAGGTGACTGCACCAAATATTAATATATTAAGTATGAAATGAATGTCCCTAGATATTGACTTATCAATGACTGTCGTTGAATATCCTTTTAAGCGACCTTTTGTTTTGTCATTTTTCAATATCCTTATCACTACTATAGTATCGCATATATATATAGTGTGTGTCCAATGTGGAGACATGTCCACGTGGAGACGTGACTTCACTCCCATCGAGTCATGTCCCCTCGTGGACATGCCTCCATGCAGGGACTCTAACTTACATGTGGTGTCTTTCACGTATTTTGATTACACCGTCGACAAGATATTTGGACATTTAATATTTTAATATGTTTGTTATATATACATATATATATATAACATAATCAATCAAATAAATTTATATTTCATAAATATAAATATTTATATTAAATAATAATAAAATATTTATATTTCATAATTAATAAATAATTATAATTATCTATTACTCTTAATAGTAGTTATCCGACTAAAACTATAATTCATTAACAAAAATAAACAAACAAATTAATCTATAAATCCCTAACAAATATAAAAAGAAATTTGAAAAGTCAAAAAATAATATATAATAAAAAGAATTAAATACTCTTTAAAAAAAATATTTATCTCCAAAATAAGAGAATACATAAAGTTTTTTTTTTCTTTTTAAAGTATTTAATTTTTTATTATATATTATTTTTTGGATTTTCTAATTTCTCTTTATATTTGCTAGGGATTTATAGATTGATTTGTTTATTTTCATATTCGTTTATATTTACATCTCTATCTAATTTTCTCTTTTTATACTTTCATATTTTTCTTTGGCTTTTTATTCTCTTGTTTTAATCTATTTTGCTTATTTTTTATTGTGTGGATTCTCTTCTTGTTCTCATTAATGGAAAAACAGGTTTTGAAGGGACCCGAAACCATGTACAAAGAAAAGACTTAAGATAGAGCATTAGGAGCACACCAAACACAACAGTACAATTATAACACAAGGCCACCATCCCCAAGAAACCACCCAGAAGAGCTCAACCAAAGAAACACCCAAACCGCTGCATAAGATAAAACATTGGAAATCTGCAGTAAAAGAAAAATGAACTGTCTTTTAGTCCCCTTCAAATGAGAACGCAGGGTCATGTCAAAAGACGAGGAGGATTTCTTTGAATTTTTGCCTTTAACTATTGTCCAGCCTTCTTCAACACTTGCAGCCTTATCGTGCCAGCTCAAAGAATCAAGAACTGGATAACTAGCCCCCATAAGTGGGGTAGAGTCCCCCAAAGAAACATCCAGCGTAGGGCTACCATTAGATCCACCCAAAGGGGGATCAAGAAAAGGAACTGAAGGGTTAGATCCAGCACCTAATAAAAAAACCACCATTTCCATCTAAGCTAGCATCCATCGATTCAACAGAAAATCTGGAATCACCCAGCGTAGCAGGAGAAGGTTCAGGTCTAGCAACCTGGAAAGGGACAGAACTAGCAACTCCATCAGGAACATTAATATCAGGACAAAAACCAACCTTCTCGCCAGCAGGCAGCGGATTGCCATTATCAGGAGCAAGCTCCATCTCAGGGTGAGAGGAGCTTTTCAGGACAGTGTAATGTTGGGTAGAAGCACCCTTCCACCAAGAAGGAGAAGATTTCTTCTTCTTGGAAATGAAGCCACATTGGGAAGATAAATGACCAATCTTAAAACATTTACGACATCTAAAAGGAATTCCTTCGAAGTCAAGCTGCTGGATCCAAGGCGCCAAGGATGATTCAATTTTAATTTCAGCTAGGAGGCCCTTCGAGGTATCCATTTCTACCAAGATATGAGCATAAGTAGAATTCAATACATATTATCGGAATCACTATCAATCAACAAGAAATCCCCCAAAGCCCCACCCACTTCCTCAAGGATAGAATCATGCCACAGATGAAGGGGCAGATTGGGGAGCCTGACCCAAATACGGATAGTAGTAAAGACTTCAGTGGAAGGATTGAAATCATGGTGCCATGGCTTTACCATGAGCATAAATTTTTCATCCTCCCAACAAAAGAAATAATCACATAGGATTAGAGCTCTATCCATAGCATTATCAAATTTTGCAATGAAAAAGCCTTTTTCCATTGGATAGATGTTAACAGTACCTGATAATTTTGGTTCCCATCTTCGAGAAACCCAATCATGTAGTTGGGAAAGGCTAGGCCAAAAACCCTAAAACCGGCAGATCAGTCCGTGGGATTTAAATATTTAATTATTGTTCATCAAATCTCTATCAGCAGCAGAGGACAGCTTGACAGATAAAGATCCACAAATAGGAACTGGGGTAAAGGAAGCCCCATTGTTAGTGGAAACCCTACGTCCCTTCACAGCCGCAGTTGTCTTGGAAACAACATTAGAAAAAGACTAAGAAGCCCTAGAAGCAGGACCATCAGCCCCTAAAGAAGGGATGCCAGTCACACACACCCTAGATTCTCTTCTTGTTTTTTATTAAGGTAAAAATAGGTTTTGAAGGGGCCTAGAAACCCTGTACAAAGAAAAACCTTAAGATATAGCTTTACAAGTTCCCAAAACATAATAGACTAGCTAGAACAAAAGGCCAGTCCTCCCAAGAACTCAAAAGAACACTGCCAAATAATAAACATTGAAAGAGGCAGCCCAGAGATAAAACCAAAAACAAGATTATCCCTTCATCCCTTCTTATGGGACCAGAGATTCATATCAAACGAAGGCGGGGATCTTTTGAAAGATTTACCTTTAACCATAATCCACCCTTCTTCCACTTTGGCAACCTCAACCTGCTAGCATAAATAATCCAGAGCCAAATTCCCAGCACCCAAAGAATAACCAGCACATTGCACAGTCTCAGCCAGCAGAGAACCTGAAGCCAAAACACACCCAAAACCAGCATCCACTGAAGATGGAGTGACAACAGGATGAGAAAAACCAGCAGCAGAAAACATACCAGCAGGAATACTGGAACCAGTCAGCAAAGAACTATCAGAGACAGATCCTTCACAACCAACAAAATTTGAAACCAATACATGGTTAGATACAACAAGGGGGAAACCCACTCTCATCGTATCAACAAAAAGACCAATAGATTCCTCATGAGACGTGCCCACCACTTGAGACACTACAGTCGAAGGAGAGGAGGCTGGAGGGGAAGAAGTAGGAGAATCTGACCCCACAACCTGGGAAAAACTCCGCTGAGAAGGCCTCTTCTCAACCATGTAGTGCTGGGAAGATGCACCATTCCACCAAGAACAAGAACGCCTAGAATTACCCATAGCACATCTAGCCGCAACATGACATGTTTTAAAGAACCTTCTGCACCTAAAAGGAATTCCTTCACAGTCTAAAGGTTGAATCCAGCTACCCTTAGGAGAAACCAACTTGATCTCTACAGGCAAACCCTTTGAAGCATTAATATCCACCAAAATACGGGCATAAGTGGAGTGAAGGATGTATGAAGATTTTGCATCCACCATCAGGAAGTCCCCTAAAGCCTCATCCACTTCCTCAAGAAGAGGATCCACCCAAAGATGAAGAGAGAGGTTTGGAAGCCTAACCCAAATAGGCATTTTATTAAAAGTATCAGAAGATGGATTGAAGTCCTCATGCCATGGCTTAACCATCAACACAAAATGATCATCCCAGCTAAAAGAATGATCACAAAGAATACGATTTCTATCCTCAGACCCATCAAATTTAGCTATGAAAAAACCCTTCGCCAAACGAAAGATATGGACCACTCTAGTAATGATGGGTTCCCAAAATTTGAAAATTCAAGCATGAAGCTCTGGGAGGCTTGGCTAAAAGCCCCTAAATCTGTAGATAGCTGCCTAGTTTAAAAAGATAGAAGAAGACCGCTCAATCGCCTTCACTATTTCCATACCCAAAGAGAGAGATATAGAGTCAGCAACAGGAAAAGGAACAGAAGGCTTCTTCACATCCTCAATCGCAGACTTCAAGGGAGCCCAGGGAGCCTTGGGCCGCAAAGGCCCCACAAAGAATGTGGAGGCAGGAACAATAGTCGACGGAAAAGGAGAGGACGGGAAACCATCCATTGCAGGAGCCTTAGAGGAAACTGTCGTTGCCGCAAGCACTTGTGAAGAAACAGGGGAAGACCTATTCTTCATAGCCCCAGCTAACGAGCCCTCAGACAGCACAACCAAACCCCCTAAAGGAACCGATGGGGAGGAAGAAGGCCTCATGGAGGCACCAAGAAAGGTCGGGCCAGCCCCTGCAGAAGACTGCAGCCTAGGCTGGCAAGAAGACACCTCGCAAACCGTCGCCACTAAAGCACAAACGATAGCGGAAGAGCCCAGGGAGGCCAATAGCGAGGACCCACCACCACCGGCAGCCTCCAACATAGTTGTCAAAGACCCGGCAAGCACAAGGAGAGCTCCAGCATTTGAAATTGTCGTGAGAGCAGGAGAACTGCCAACAGGAATGGGAGAATTGCGAACTATGACCATCTTTGGATTCTCTTCTTATTGTTTCTAAGCATTTCTATGCTTTTTGAGGTTTTAGACAATTGACTCTTTTTTAATTATTTTTTACTCATTTCCCTTGTTTCGTATGTTCCTTCCTCTCTCAACACCTCTCATCCCTCTTTTAAGTGAGCCTTGATCTACAATCTGTGTACACTTTTCATCTCCTTAAGCTCTCTTTTATCATGATGATGGATCACAAAGTGTTACCCAAAACATAGACTCAAAAATTCACACTCAATCATAATCCAAAAGCATAGAGATCATATTTTGATAGATATAAAGAAGAATTTGTTGGGGCTTTGATCTAATCCTTAAATGGTTCTATTTAAGGGGGCTTGACTAACCTCCTTATATGGAAACATTTTATGCTTAAATAATAGTTTTTCTAAAAAATATGAGATTTAAGGGAAAAAATCAAAATGCCCTACAATTGGACACACTAATATGGATCAACCTAAAACATGACATATTTTCTAATTAGTTGTAGTGATGACCATGGTTTGTTTGGTAAATTGAAAGACTAGTTTCTTTCTTATCCATGGAAGAAATTTCAAACTTGTCGTCATTGTACTTGTAATAAAAGTGATATATTTCATCTTGTTTTCACCATGAGGTTCACAGTACAAATCTCCCAAATTATTATTCAAATATCTCTCTTTACCCAAAATTGTAAAATAAAAGCACTCCAACTAGCATTATTTTTTCTTTTGTACTACTTTTTTTTACTCACAATGTATAGTTTTAAAGTTGTATCTTTACATGATAGATTTCAAAACATTTGGAGTAATATCTTTTAACCTAATTTTCTTACAATAACCAAGATAAAATACATCTTCAATTTTATATTTTTATGCAACTATGAGATCACCTTACATATTTTGCTTCAACGAGATTTTAATTTCAAGATATAAAGCAACAACAAAAATATAGAATTGGTTGTATTGATGCTAAAAAATGTTGCTTCATGTCCTAGAACCAAATATCACTCACAAAGCTAGAGTTTTCATCATGCACATGAAATCATCTTATCAATAGATTCAAGAAGGAATGGCCAACTTTGCAAGAGTGTGTTATCTCTCCTCTTCAAGCTTGGCTTAGACTCAAGAATAAATTGCTAGAGCTATGTTGTGATAGGCAATAAAATTGAACAAAATGGACAACGAAAAGCTACAACCAAACCCAATTGTAATCTTAATCAAAAATACTCTCACTAGGTCAAGAGAAATTGGTTGCAATAATCCCTACATAGTTGATATGATTATGCAAGCATGGTCCACATAAAATATAGCTATTAATTGTTCAATTAAGAATGATTCCTTGGTTGTTGACAGTCATGATGCATAAATATACCACCTAGACTAAACTATTAATAAAAGTTTAGATTTTATAAATTTCAAATTGGAGAGGTGGCCAAAAGGATTGGAGTCTATCCAATGGGCTACAAAGTCACAAGCAATGAAAAAATAAAACCAACAAGGAAGCATAGAAAACTTATGTGGTCATACATGCCATTAAAGCACTAGTTTTATACATGAAGCATAATTATTATCCAAATTGAACTGCATGAATTCATATATAACAAATAAATGACTACTACAAAGCTTCTAATACATTAAAATCTAGCCACATTCTTAACTATTCATTACATTCATGTTAGTAAGTGTGATAAGGGTAAACCTCTTCAATAGCCTAAGATTCTCCAAGAGAAATACAAAAAGCAATATTGGTGGGCTTTACAAATGGCATTGTTTTACCTTTGTCTATTCCATCTTTCACAAAACACTTCCAATTTTTAAGACGTCATCATGAACTATGGTTTCAACTTAATAGATGATATATGGCATATGATGAATGTGAATACATTTTGTGGATGTTTATGGTTGATGTAATCTCAATGGTGCTAATGTGAATGAATGCTTGTCTTGAGATACTAACCTACAACTTAAGGATTGATTGTCAATCGCAACTAAAGTGGAAACCACCCCTATGACACATGGAATAAGTCAAGAAGATCGATCAAAAGTGTTTGTTAAGGATTGCTATTAACCTTTTCTTTGAAGAGTAAATGCACAAAGCATTTCGCAAGATAGTAAAGTTGGGCTTCATTAAGACATGCATCTAGTTCTCGCACATTCCTAGTTTACCAGCTTTGCCAATTGAATAAGAGTCCAAATGGGATTGGGACTCATGTTAAGTTAGTCATTTTCAATTTTATAGTAGAAAAAGTCATCGTGGTGTTAAGGAGGATTAACAATTGGTCATGGCAATTTCTACAATGTAATTATCCCACTCTCTATGGATTGTGTATAAAGTCCAACCTTGTCAAAGTTGGCAGGATTGGTCAAATAGAGATGAACTAGATTTTGTCTGATATTTTGGTTAGTTAGAAAAGTTATTGTATTGTTGAAGATATATAAAGTGAATGATTGATAAGGTTTTGAGCTAGGACTACTTTGTGACCATATGTTGCAACCCTCAAGCAAGGGCCACTTGGTAGTGTAATCCTCTTTTAGTTAGCTTCGTTAATTTAGTAGTAGTTTAGATTGCTCGTTACTTTTATAGATTAGTTGTTTTAATTGTTCTCTAGTTAGATGCATATAATTTGTTATTGATATTAGTAGTCTAGATTGAGAATTAAACTTGCAACACTATTATAACACTGCACTACCCACAACCACTATTGAGTCACTTGCCTATTATCCATAGCAATTGTTGTGAAGATAAGTTTACCTTCTAGCATTGCTTCAATTTCAATTAGCATTTGAATTTAATTAGTTCCCTTTACGCAACTGATAGATAGTTTAGAAAGTCCTTTGTCACACATATAGTTTACATTCCATGCATTGCTTTAGTTTCAATTATTTGTTATAGTTGTTCTTTAGTTAGATTCATATAATTTGTTATTGATGTTACTAGTCTACATTTTGAGTTAAACCTGCAACACGATCATAACACTACACTAACCACAACCACTAATTACCCGCAGCTATTGTTGTGGAGATAGGTTTGCATTCTAGCATTGCTTTAGTTTCAATTAACTGTTAAATTTAGTTCCCTTTAATCAACTGATAGGTGGCTTATAAAGTCCTTGGCTACATATAAAGTGCCAAAATCATCCAAGTAGATACATCCTAAGTCAATAATTAAATGAGCCTCTATAGTGCAGCAGGTTACTTAATATGAGGTATGTTGGTTTGTTAAGCATATGTATCGAATTGTCTGCATCAACCTACTACACTTAGTAGAGACCAGTCATTTTGGGTGTCATTGCTAGGGATGGTGCAAAGGTTTACGATTCCTAAGTTTATATTTGTTTATTTTCTATTTTATTTATGTTATCTACTTCCATTAAACTAGATGGTCTATTTTTTAGCATTAGGAATAGCAGGCTTTGGGATAAAATTCGGACTATTTACTAATAAGTGCAAGAAAGTAGCCCATAAGGTCAACATTTTTAGTGTATGCGACAACAAAGGGATTCTTTAGGAAGGTTCCTTCCATCCATAGAAAGTGAGGAAGATATAATAGAGACAACAACCCTTCCATTAGGATTAAGTCAAGAAAGCATACTGGACACAACATGAGATCCACACTCTAGTAAGCAACCTCAACAACAAGGAGCATTACAACAACAAAGTAAACACCCTCCACAATGGCTAAAGAGTAAGTAAAGAATCTTGTGGAACCAATCACTTTTGAGTTCCCTATCTTTGGCCTAGAGTGGACTACTATTCTCTTGAAAACATACCTCAATCTACTTTCCCTAATTTCTATGTATTAATAATAGAAGAATATGATACTTTCTTGTTTGAGTTTGATTCTTATGGCATAGCTATGACTACACAATTGATGCCTATAGACTAAAATTCTTCCCAACAACCTTGAAGGATGTTTTGATTAAGTAAAAATAGGTTTTGAAAGGACCTGAAACCTTGTACAAAGAGTAAAGAAAGATATAGCAATGAAAGATCTTAAAACAACTGTGGAACACCACCCAACAAACTAGGGGAACTCACCATAGTTCCCATCAAGAGGGCGGAAAACCAACCCAGCTAAACACAACAAAGGACCATCAAGATTTACATTTTGGCCCATTATTATGAGAACGTAAAGACATATCAAATGAAGGTTTGGAGGAATTGACTTGTTTTCCTTTGACTGATGTCCATCCATCCTCCACCTTTTCAGCAACCTTTTGCCAATCCTGAGATAAACCTGAAGAACCCACTAAAGGGCAGCCAGCAACAGGAGATAAGACAGCTGAACCAGCGCCAGCTTCAATGTTCTGGACAGAGTCAGCAGCAAAAGAAGGGGCAGCCTTAACATTCTGAACCAGAGCCGCCTTAGAGACAGCATATGTAGCATCAAAGACAGCAGCTGCCAAGACAGCTAAACCAGGAGATAAGACAGTTGAACCTACGCCAGCTTCAATGTTTTAGACGGAGACAACAGCAAAAGAAGGGGCAGCCTTAACATTTTGAACCAGAGCCGCCTTAGAGACAGCATCTGTAGCATCAAAGAAAGCAGCAGTAGCAACTGCCAAAGAATGATCAATCTGTGGTGAACAACCCATCACACCCCCATCCTTGGAGACTTTACGAACCGTATAATGATGGTCTGAAACCCCCAACCACCAAGAAGGTGATTTCTTCGATCTAACCTTATCAAAGGAACACCGCGCGGCGAGATGTCCAGTCTTATGACATTTCCTTGAAGGATGTTGCTTTGAGTAGGTTTACGAGATTCGATGGAAATGCTATTAAAAGTTGAGACATAATGAAGGAGAAATTTTTTTAGTACCAAGATTACTAGAGGGATGGAGACATGAAGAAGAAGAAGACATCTTTAGGGGTCCCAAAAGGAGTATGAACCTCTTAAGGATTATGTGGAGATTAAAATTTTGTTTTAAGAAGCCTATACTAAATAAACTCTCCCCTAAATCTCTCAAGCTGGTATTTCTAAGAGGGGCAAATCACGAATGGATAGACATGCTAAATTTTATGGGGGGAGATGACAAATCTCAACTAACATTTCATGAAATATGCAAGCTATGTAGGAAATATTCTAGGTCAAATTTTAGGAAGAACAAAAGCTCTAGACTCGTACTTATTGCGAAGCATCTAATGGTGCCTCTAGAGTGGAGCTCAACAATCTTCTCTCCAACATGAAGGTGGACATTATCAGTCATCTTGTCACACAATTGGACACCCTATATATCAAGAAGAAACATGAGGCTGAGTCAACTCTCATAGATTACTGCCCCCACCGCAAACAAAAGATGGTCAATTGTAAATGAAGATTGCTACTATCTTTTAGAAAAGAAGACCTAACCTAAGTTCTATACCTTGGAAGATGGAGGGCATTTTTTCTACATTTCTCAACATAAACCATGGCAACAAAAATGAGGTATGCCTCCAACTCCCTGTCCTATAATGTTTAATTCCCTAGACTCAATTCAAATGCTGCAAACTGGAATTACCAACCTTGGAACTCAATGTTTTATCAACCATGGCAAGGTGTTTCATCATCCAATTGGATGCCACAACAAGGGGCATGGCCACAACAATCTCAATATCAGTTTCATAACTATAATCAACATCAGTCCCTTCAGAATCCATGGTCACAACTGTGTAGAAGAAACCAATTGTGACCAACAATCCAATATGTCTTACCCGCACCAACAGCAAGATTTGAACCCACAACTTGTGCTCATGCCTAACACAATGCTTCAACAACAAGCTATTATACCAAATGAAAATAGTTGTGTACTCCCACACAACAAAGAGGACCACAATTGTCTGCCCAACCTACACCCAATCTAACAACACACATGTTCAAAACCCTTACTCTAATGAGGCCACACAGTATTCAATTGAAGCAGTTGAAATCAATGATGCCAACCTTTGCTCAAGAAAGACTCTTTCATGTCTTGCATCTCCTTAAATCACAAAATTATAGAATGATGAACCGATTGTAGACATCAATAACAATCCAAATCATGAGCAGACCCAACCAAATGTTGATGCCACAATTACAGAACCCCCCATTCCAAAGAGGTTGGCTACCTGAAACTACCATCCCGAGCCTAAGTTTGACCTCATAAAGCAATCAAAGAATGTATTTGTAAAGATTCCCTTCATATAAGCTATTAAATATGTATCAATTCAAGGAGTTGTCTTAAATGTCCAGGGTGAGAATATTGATTCTCATATTGTCCATGTCATAAGACGGTTAATACCCTATTGGAACTCCTAGTAGCCCCTAAATATTCACACCTTGGTAGTCCCTAAATATTCACAATCTGGTAGCCCTATTATAGATATGCATATCAATGACACCCTTATCAAGAATACTCTAATTGATCTTGGTGCAACCTAAGTTTCATGACCAAGGAGACAATGAACACTCTACACTACTAAACATAAGGTCGGTGCCAACTATCTTGCAACTAGCAAATAAATCCACTATCAAACCAAAGGGAGTAATTAAAGACTTGGTAATCACTTTGGACTCATGGGAATACTCCAGTGACTGTGATTTTGTAGCTCAAAACTAATTTAGGGGGTTATCTATAAATATGTGTGCGACCATGGTTGTTTGTTATAGATGCTTTTATTGGCTATGGGTTCAGCAACATGATCATTTCCAATTAAAATGTGACTAGGAATTTGGTTGTTTATCCTCCAGCTCAATCTCATGCAGATACAAAACAAACTATATGGCCTAATCTAGAGGATGAGAATCAATATTCAGTCCAAATGATCATGACAATAGAAAGAAGCCCTATGATAGGCATTCAACAAGAGGAAGGAATTCTGCTCATATTGTGCAGAATTCTTATGGTTAGGACCTGCAACATGATGAATTCCTCTCTTGCCTAATTTGCTCACTTCATAGTCTCTTGTCTAATAAAGATAAATGTATGTCAAGCATGTTTTATGATATCTTACCACATAGTTGCAATCTCAATTTATCCGATCTTGATATTGCCTCTATCGTGACAACAACCAATCATATACAAGTGTATGTAGCTAACACACTTAACATCAGCAATGAATTGACTGTACCTCAGCCCTCTAACCTACTATAGATGTTGCAAGCTCGTACATATGCATTTGCATGGGATTATCATGACATGAAAAGAGTTGATCCCAACCTGTACGTGCATAGAACATACATCAATTAGTGTTGTACGCCAATGAGATAGCCACAAAGGAGAATGAACCCAACACTTGGGACCATATTCAAGGATAAACTATAGAAACTTTTGGATGTGAGGTCTGTATACCTTATTTCAAACAGTGATGGGTATCTCACGGTCATTGTACCTAAAAAGGGAGGAAAATGAAGAGTAGGTGTTGTCTATAGTGAGTTTAATGAAACAACCAGGAATGACCATATTCTCTTGCCTTCCATTGATCAAGTTTTGGATTCACTTGTTGGCAAAAGGTACTTCTCCTTCCTAGATGGGTTTAGTGGCTATAATTAGACCAAGATAGCCCTTGAGCATCAAGAAAAAACTACCTTCACATGCCCATGGGGTGCATATGGCTACTTTATTTATTTATTTATTTTTATTATGCAATGCCCTAGCCAAATTTCAAAGATCTATCTTAAGCATTTGTTCAAATTTTCCTCGTGATTCAATGGAAATATACATGGATGATTTTACCACTTATGGAAACTTCTATGAGGAGGATTGTTAAACCTAGAAAAGGTACTCCAAAGGTACTAGGAAAATAACCTCTTCCTTGGTAACAAGAAATGTTTTATGATATCGAAATTGTCCTTGGTCACTTTGTCTCAACTGATAGAGTTCAATTTGACCTTGCCAAGATTGACATCATTTCAAGACTTCTAGTACCACAAAAGAAAAGATATGTAAGAAGCTTTCTTGGACATGTAGGCTACTACAAGCATTTCATGTACTAGCAATATCGATGCCCCTCTCTTTATATTGCTAGCCAAGGAAATGAAATTTGAATGGACAACAAATTGTCAACAATCCTTTGAAGCATTGGAGACAACCCTCACACAAGCACTTGTACTAAGAGGACCTAATTGGACTTTTCCTTTCCACATACACAATGATGCTTTTGACTTTGTAGTTGGACCAATACTGGGGCAAAAGGAAGGTAATTTGGAATATGCAATTTACTATATTAGTAAGAACTTGCAAAGGGATGAGCTTAATTATACCGTCACAAAGAAGGAAAAGCTAGCTATCATTTATGCAATAAACAAGTCTAGGCATTATATCACAAGTTACTCTGTCATTGTTCATACTGGCCATGCAACAATACACTATCTCATGAATAAATCAATGGTAAGTGGCAAGCTTGTAAGATGGTTGCTCTTGTTACAAGATTTTGAGATTATTATTGTGGCAAAGCCTAGAAAGGTCTAAGGTAGCAGACTCTCAAGTCAACAACTTAATCAAATGATCCAGTAGGAGATGATTCATTTCTAGATGGACATTGATTTGCATTATTGGTCCACATTCCATGGCATGCAAAAATTACTAATTACCTAGTTGTAGGACAAACACCTCCACACTTGTCACCAAAAGAAATTTAACAGTTGGTTCAATGCAACTCTTCATACTCATAGATAGTTGATTACCTATTTTACAAAAAACCCAGCAATGTCATCAATGGGTGCTTGGAGAGGATGAAACATTGACATACTCAAAGCTTGCCCTGATGAGCCATGTGATGGACATTTTGCAGCATACATAGAGATGCAACCCAATATACAATGAGATGTGATAAATGTCAACAAATGAGCAGGCCCACAAAGAGTGATGAGATGCCCCTACATCTCCACCTAGTGATAACACCATTTGATGAGTGGAGTATTTAATTTACTAGTACATAAGAGCCTACATCAAACAAGTCCTATATATTGGTATGTATTAATTATCTTACCGAATGAGTAGAAGTGAAAGCTTTGAGAAATCCTAAAGACACAAAAGTTGCTTAATTTATGTATGAGGAGATATTTACAAGATATGGTGTTCCAATAGACACAGACCAGGGTCCATAATTCACTTCAGATTTAATTTCTCAACTGATAAAGGAGTAAGAGATCAAACATAAGTAGCAAAGACCCTGCCATCCACAATCTAATGGGTAGGTTAAGATGACAAATAGAGAGCTTGAAGTAATATTGACAAAGACCATTCAACTGCACAGAAGAGATTAGGCTGCCGGGTTGCCTCAAGAAGTTTGGGCATATAGAACAACATGGATAATAGGGTTTACACCCTATGAACTAGATAAGGCAAAAGGGCAGTCCTGCCAATAGAATTTGAACACAAGACACTCTGTACAACAGTAGAATTGGAGATGGACCTTGGTCAAGCACAAAAAAGATGGCCTACATCAGTTGAATGCACCTGATGATGAGGATATAAGTAGTTCAACATACTGAGATCATACAAAAGTAAAGAAGCAAGTAAGACAACTGGTACATCAAGACCAAAGAATTCAAGGAAGGTGATTGGGCACTATTATTTGAATCAAGGTAAAAAGAACACAAGGGAAGTCTTCAAACACGGTGGTTAGGACCCTATGAAATTCAACAGAGATTTTTAAATGAGGTTGTTCAGCTCACCACAATAGACTCAGTTCGTTTCTCATTAATGGTAAATGAGCATATGCTCAAGTTATACAAAAAAACCCCATAATAAAGATATGTTTTTGCTTATCTATAGCAACTATTCATCTCACCACCATAATCATCCATCTCATCCAGCCCATCTAATGATACCATTCATCATTAACATAATCACCCCATACATCTGCAGATGAACCATCCAGTTTACCCATAACCACTCCAGCACAGTAACTATTTCCTCCTATTACATGCACACACTACACATATAATCGTTCACTTTAGCATTATAGCATAATACAATAGTCGAGACCTGACTTTGTGCACAAGTAGCAAGTGTTGTCTTCCATGTAGTCATCAGTTTTGTCAGTTGCATGCAGCATAAGGAAACATTACTTCACACTTAGTCATTTCACATATCAAGGCACATATCACAATACCTTTCAAATCTCAAGCATGCAGCAGTGGTTTCACCTCCAATTTCATCTTTCTGCCACATTGCATCATCATGCACTTAAAAAACAACTCCATTATATGGACACAAGTCACATCAATCAATCAAACATCACTCCAGTGCTGTCTATCTAACTTTTTGCAAGCTATCTATGTGTGCATACCCATTTCAATCTTTTAAATAGGTACTCATTTACCATTTATTACATGATAAATGGGTGGCTCAGTATCGTATTTTCATGATTCTTGTGGCATCGAAAAGCTAATTCAACTCTCTTCTCATATCTGAGACTTATTTTATCAACAAAAAAAATAGGTGCCTGCTATTTACATCAAATCTCATGTTTTTTATTCTTTTCTTAAATCAGGTCAATTTTTTGAGAGTCAAAGCAGAATTTTCTTGTATTGTGAGGATCTATATTGATTTCTCTTTAATTTTTGTACTTTTTCATCAAATCTTAGTGGATCCAATCCACATTTCTTATCTCACTCCATACAACTATATGGGTTGAAAAAATAAATGTTGCCACATCTGAAGAAACAAGGGTTGTACAAAGTGACCATGAGTACAGAACTTTCACCTACGATATCTTCAGAAAAGAGAAAATGGTTCAATAAGTGCCAAGGCTTTTGTTAAATTTTGCATGTCTCTGTCTCCTAATCTCTCATTTCATCTTGAATCTTGCCACACATCCAATCAGATCTAGACTCAAATGGAGCCCTTGTTTGGAAGCAAGATAGCTTGAGGGTAACTCAATTAAAGAATGAGCTTATTGGTTTGAATCCTACCAATTCCAATAACATTCAAGACTTCACCAAACTCAAGTCCGTTAGATTGCTGTTATCTCAACCTAGTATTCAGAAAGAAGACTCTCAATGATTCTTTCTATACTTGTCAAGCTTGGTCCTAATAATTGATGCCTTTGCCTCATCACTCACTAGGAAGCAAAAATTTGGTACATATGGGCTTTTTTAAGACTTCCAAACCACAGGCTTGTGTTGCAATGTAAGGCATCAGTGATCAAAAGGCTTCAAATGGTAACGGCAAGAAACAAAAACACAAGGATTCCAAGAAAAATAAGCAAGCAAAGGAATCACTTTCTCAGGATATCTTTGATTCTTGTTCCTCTTCTAAGGGGGACTCATCTAAGAAGGATCGAGCAACAGGTGCTTATTGCAAAAAACAAGACATTATGGACAAGAATATTGTGCAGACCCAATTGATGAGCTACAACACCTTCTATAGAAGAAGTATATTCAGTTGCCTTCATCTTGATAAGCCTTCGTGAAGTCAATAATGAAGAGAGACAATGAAAATTTTCTCTTAAATCCTCTCACTTCTTTTCGAGTTGATCCAATGCATTTTGTCATTGTACTAATCTTCTCATTTACTGCCATTTGTAACTGCTTTTGATTGTGGTCATTTCATAGACTGAAATGACCATTTGAGCATATTTTTCTCTGCTTATTTTAAATAAATCAGAGGACTTTTTTACATGTGATCAATGATTTAGCAGACCTAGTAGACTTCATTGCATGGATTTATGAGTACCAGATAACAAGATATTTCAATAATCACAACTCTTGGAACCCTGCATAACCTGTGTTGCTTAAAAGTCACTTTCACAGTACAAGTCCAACCCAGATAGATCTGTTTAGTTCAAGTCCAACCTAGGCCCGAATATTATAATTCATATAGAAGATCAGGTCTTCCAATTTATTGCCCAATCCCTGTTGACTTGATTCGAATTTAGAAAGTAAATTGGAATACAGGGCTTGTTCACACAATCCTAAGAAACATGTCAGAAAGATAAAGACAAAATTAGTTTCCCTTTATTATTGGAAAACAAGATGGCATTCATGTTAAAGGATAAAATACCTTCCCATCAGAAGGGGTCAACCAATTTCATAAAATGATCAGAAAGAATGAATGTGATTTTAATGGTCTCTGCAAGCAAGGGAAGGACCTTTAAGGTCACTAAAATTAAACACAAAAATTTCATCAAGCAGCATGCTATAAGTATAATCATTACATTAATAAGGGAGTATAATGTAAGTATTCTTCTTGGTATTCAATTCAAACCTAGCCTTTATGTAAATGACACTATTTCAAGACGTAATAACAAGGAAAGAATGAGAATATCCCTCAAGGTGTAAAGTTTCTGTATCTTCCCTCGATTAACAGTTTGTCAACTAATATATGTTTTCAAATAAGATCTTCCATCCTTAAATAGTTACTACGTGTCTAAGGAAATTATGACATTTTAATATTTATTCAGCAGGCTTTCACATTGCAGTCTCTTCAGCCAGTCCAGGTGAAAAAATAAATAATTACCAGTCAGCGGCTTAAACATAAACATAGAAAACAAACAAATTAGCTTAGGAAATGAGGGAAATTCTTAAGATTGGAGAAACCATTGTTTTGAGAAATACATGATTCATGTTCCAAATCTATGAAAACCATGTTCCATTTCTAAATGCTGCAACTTAACATATATCTATTTTGAATCTGGTTCTGGAAAGTTTTTGCACCACAGCTGAGACGGAATTGGACGAACTGGATAGTGTGGACGTTGCTGCAAAGATAAGAAAAAACACACAAAATGAAGGGAGAAATCTGAAATACTAGAAAATCAATAGAATCACAAAAACAAGAAATGACAAATCTAAATGCAAATATGGATATTGACCACCTCCCAAGCTATAAAAAAGCGACCAGACATTACATATTTTTTTTATAGAAATTATTTTGATCCTCACATGTTAGATGCTGTAACATAGAGTCATTTTCAAAATATAGATGACTTGCAAAACCTTTAAGTTTCAACCAAATGACAAATCTAAATACAAATATGGATATTGACCACCTCCCAAGCTATAAAAAAGTGGCCAGACATTACATATTTTTTCTATAGGAATTATTTTGATCCTCACATGTTAGATGCTGTAACATAGAGTCATTTTCAAAATATAGATGACTATTGCAAAACCTTGAAGTTTCAACCATGAAACGCTTCAATCTAGACAGATCTGAATGCATGTTTCATACATCTGTTGGGATGAGGCCTATCCTCTCTACAGAGGATAGTTAGAAGTTCCACTTTAGATTCTTAGATAGTTATTAACACTGTGACTGCATATATAAAGCAATGAAAAAAGAAAAATCCACAGGAACCCACATACGGCTGGAGCACCCATGACCACTATTACGAAACTGTTTTTAGTTAAATTTTTACAAAGACTAAAAGTCAGAAGTCAAATACACGATACATGTAACATCCAAGAAATTGTTTCGAGTTTTGGTAGATCGTTGCAAAAAATGTGTTTTGTATGACACAAACCTTGACAAACAACCCTCAGAAAAAGTTGTATTTTTTAACTAAAATAAAAACGCATTGCCACAGCACATATATTTTGTATTATTCCCCTCTTAACAGAACCTTTTAATCTCCACCAGTCCCCTTTTAAGTAACTTAGGTAAATGTTATTATAAGTAAAACAGACTCTTGAAAAAAACCAATGTAAATAAATAAAATAGTTCTTTAATTATAAATTAAAGTTAATGTGTCCAGTACAAATTGAGAAAATTAAAATACTTGTAATTTTTTAAACTTAAATGAAATAGAAAAGAAATTGTCTCCTAAAATTATAAATAAATAAGAAAAGAAATTATCTCCAAACTCATATTTCTCAGTGGGAATTAATTTATTTCACTTTAAATAATCTGGAGCCCTATTTGCAAAAATATGGAAATGGAAAATATTCATTGCCTAAATCAATATGTTAATTAACAGAGAAATATAGATGTCAAATGGGATTAGATAGAAGGAATAGGCAGAGAAACAATGATAAGGTTTTAAGGTGGAACAATACCCATTGTTCATCTTTGAAGCATGGACACTGCAAACAAGCTGTCAAACAAATCTTAAATGACATGAAATAGACTCAAAAGTGTTTATTTTTTCACAAAATGCTTCAGCAGTCTGAAACGCCTAGGCAAATCATTTGCAATTGCAATTTTTATCAAGTATCAGTGATTTTGGGCATGGCGATACAGATTTCTCAACCTGACACTTACAACTCCTGCAAGCACTCACAGGGTTTTATAATTATGGATCATATTGATGAAGTAATTGCCTTGAATGGCTAATTGGATGTCCAGAGAAGATGTCAAAAAGAAATTCCTACACTTGATAAGGTCTTGAAGCTTTTGGTGACCAGAAGTCTTAAGTTGGGAAGGCGTAATCCAAAAAACAGGTAAATCTGATTGGACCATGACACAATCTAGATTAAGGGATCTATTGAAGTCTATCCAATTTAGCAACTCATTCATATACACTTGTTAGTGTTCATATTCGAGTAGCCTTGTCCAGTGGGAATGACCCTATAATTATTCTTGACTTCATTGTATTCCGATGTTAAAATTTACACTTCTTTGGAGGTCGGTTGGTTTCACTTGGTATCTCTTGTTCCATCCTTAATGTTAATCGTCTTCATCGTGTTATGTCGAGCCTACATTATGTGTCGGTCCTAGTTGGTCCAAGTTTCCAAAGTTTTGAGTCAGTCATGTACCACTTTGAACCCCTTTGTACCTCGGTTCGAAGTAGTTCAAACAGGTTCAGCAGATGAAATCATCTAACGATGTAATTGCAGGTGGGACCCATGTGCAGATCATGAAGCAGCCATGTACCACTTCGAACCCCTTTGGTCCCCGGTTCACAGTAGTTCAAAGGAGTTCACCGACTTTGATAAGTAAGGTGACGGCGGGATGTGATATATGATGTGACAAGAAATAAAAGCAAACACCTCAATGATGATATGGCGTGCATTGGAAGTCCAAAAAACACGAAGTAAATCTTAGTTGGCAACATGATGTAAATAGAAGTGGCAGCTGACATGGGTGAAGTAATTATGGCAAGGTGAAACTGATTATGATCCGGACAGTTATTTACTGCTCCCAGCTGCGAAATGTCTCAAGTAAAATAATTCCCGAATTAATGCAAAGATACGCCCCATACTTTCTACAGATTTGTGAGTGCCTTGTAATGCTTTTGGGCTGATTTCATTTCCTTTAAAAGAAAGTAAGTTACAAGGAGTTGTTCAAGGAAGAAGTAGGAGTGGTCACTGTGTCAGTGAGCCAAAGGTAAACGCCAAAAGCTTTTTATTTGTTCATGCTTCTAAAATTTATGTAATTTGAAGCTCTGGGTGCTTTTTTATGTTTGGAAGATCCACTTTGCGTTTCTTTGGGAATATGTCTAGTATGGAGTGTAGAGGTCCTATAATTTCTGATACTGATTTGATGGGGGTAGAGGTAGAAGGAATAGTCAACAGATTTTCTGATCGGATAGGGGATGAGTTTTCTCTGGAAATCCTATCAAGCGGGCTCCTGAAAGCCGCTGCATTTCCCTCAGCCGTAGTGAGCCCTGAGCTAATACAGCAATGTATAAATCGCTACGATGTTAAGTACCTGCATAATGAAAAATGATGGCCAAGGCTTAATACCTATTACCAGGGAAGCTATAATGCCAATGTTTAAATTACCTAATGAAGCTTTCTCCAGCTTTAGCCCTACAGTCTTTGGTCCAATTCAATGAGCAAATAGATAAAAATCGTAGCGTGATAGCCAGAAAATGGACAGAAAAGTTCTACAAGAGTGGTTCCCGGTTACCTAAAACTCTGACCAAAGATCATATGAAACCTCATATTCACGACCTAATGGTTTTGTTGCATAGGGTAAAAGGTTCAGCCCAAGCCCTTCTATTTGAAGAATGGATGTATCATTATATAGAAATCATTCTGGATGGGAAACAGTATATAGACTGGGCAGAGTTGATTGCTAGTTCTATGAGGGAGCAACTTAAATTGTCACAAATGATCAAGAAAGAGTTCTTTGTCTTCCTATCTAGTGTATTGTCTGGCATGTATCCATGACCTCACAGGATTTCCACATGAACTCTGAAGCAAAGAAATCAACATCTATGAATATTGTCCTCTGTTACAAAGGAACAAGGTTCTTGAGAATTACAGAAGAGTTCAAGACGTATTCCTGGGAAAATTGTGTTATGAGTTAGCTGGTTCCCCTAAGCGAAGGCTATCACCTGAGGCACAAAGCCTAGTTCAAACTTATGGTAGTTTCTACATTCAATTTCCCAGGTTCACATATATAAGGGTTGGTGGATTTGAAGAACCCCTAAAATTGCCTAGGTATACCTTTGACTACTTTGTGTTGGCGGGGAGGTGTGCAGGCAACTGTTCACTATTGTTAAAAATGCTCTTCCCGAAGAGAAATGGGACTCAATTTTTCCTATACGGGTTGGTCCTCTAACCTGTAAAAGCGTGACAGATGCCTCTTCCATTGGTTGCAACCTGATAAATTTCAACTTCAGATTCTATAATGAAAGAAAGGGTTTTGATAATAAGGGTTTTGCAATGCAGACCTTGGAGCTGGAGAATCAAATGACATTAATACCCCACATTGAGGATCTTTGGGAAGATTGTCAAGAAGAGAGAGATAGATAAAAGGGATCATACTAGGCTATTGATACCTCAAATAGTCACTTTGCAATTGAGACTTAACACAGAGGAGATAACCAAAGATGGTTCCGATGTTGACCCTGGTTACCAGGGCCGAGATGAGGCAGTGCTACCTGAGATTGACTAGACCAGAGAAGAGCAAGACAACATTAACATAAGGGCAAGATCAATCCTGAGTTATACAGATAGTTGGTTGAAGGAGAAGAAGAAAGAAAGAATGAAGGCAGTTCAGATGAACAAAGCTAATAGAAACTCAGTGCATCCTTCACCTAGTACCTCTAACACATGTTTTGATTGATGATGCAGGTAAAGCTCTCTCACCCAAGAAGAAAAGTCTCAGATGAACTCACTCTTAAAGTACCTGCAGATCGCCCTATCTTACCAAACAAGATCAAGAACGAGGTACCAGACACGCAACCAAATGGCCACCCAGGATTCAAATTTCATGGATCTTGACAAGGATGATGAAACTACCTTTTTAGCACCCAATAATCAATTAAAGGATCAGAGAATACTGGATGGTGATGCCACAATGCAAGATGAACAGGTAGCCCCTACCAAGCCTGTAGATAACAAAGCAGCCTCTGGTACAATTCCCCCTTGGTTAACTAATTCAGTGAATAAGAAGCATAGCATACAGCCTATTTCTATTCCTGTTAAAGATATGGTTAGTAAGTATGCAGCAAGAACTCCAAAGCCAAAAAGGGTCAAAAATAATGCAAGACTTGTGACCGATCCTAAAACAGGGAAGTTGACGGTTGAAATTGCAATGTATAAACAGAAAGAAGGTACTCAAGAGTTAGATGCAGAGAACTACAAAATAACTAAAATGGAGTTAGGTGTTCTGAACAGGGACACAAAAGATCATATTTTTGAGTATTCAGCCCACCACATGCTAACTCAATCTCAGAAAGCTAGCCAGGATAAGAAGGAACTAAAACAGATTATCACCACCATGGCGGAGTACATTGAGTCATTCAGCAATTTCAGACCCTTATCCTTGGTTCAGGCACCCCAATCATTTGACCCGAACTCACCCAACAGCAAAAAACTATTAAGTCAGATTCAACGAGGCAAGGCTTTGGCTACAGCTATAGATGACTGGGTCGATGGTGTGATAAAAGAAGGTAATAAGTTCATCCAAGAATTTAATGTTACTTATGGAGATGCAGAGGCATTACTGGCAGAAATCCAGACTCAAACACCCACTTGGAAGGTTGATGAAGATAAATGCATGGTTGTGGTATCCCAGATTGTGGAGGTGGAGAAATATGGCGCGACAAAGTTCCTAGCAGAAAATGCATTGGAAACGATAGATGAATGCATGTTGTATATGTTCAAGAAGAACATAGGCTGGAAGGGTTCTTTATTCAAATCCGCTATCCTTAGAATGCAGACCATGGAGAAAGAAATTAAAGAAATGCACACCAATATGTTGAAGGATATGAGGATAGTTAACCCTACAGGCATACTGCAATTCGAAGAAAGGAATCAAGATACAGAAGCACTCGTAAAATCTTTTGAAATTGCTATGGTTACCATCAAAGGGGAGGAAAACCCAACAGCCCAAGACTTCACCAAAGTGGTGTTAAAGTTGATTAGCTACGATATAGTTCATCCTTATCGTGTGTTGCATTTATGTGGCATTATGAGTCAGACGCTTCGTATGTGAAGGAATCGTGTTACCTGGCATCGTGCATCTTGGCTTCATAATCCTTGTCATCATGATTACTTGGCATCCACATCCTCCTTGGTGCCACGTTGATTATTCATGGTGTCGGTTTACACTTTGTATGTGCCATTAATGTTTGAAGTGTAACTGTTGTCGCTTGGACTTTGTATTCACCTCTTCATTACCGAGAGAGAGAATTCATACCCGGTATCGGGTATTATCATTATGGTTATGCTCTGCGTGTGCGGTGTGTAACGGTGGGCTCTTTGTCTTCCGTGTGCGGCACTTTGGTTGCATTGAAGTGTTGATTCAATGAAGAAAATAAAAGGGTGATTATCGTTTAGCACTGACGAGGGAATGGTCGGTGATTGGGTCTGTGGTAATGTGAATCGTGAGTTCCAGATTTTGATCACTCTGTGATTCCCTTATTCAAGTCTTCTTCAATATACCTGATTGAACTCTTATTATTGCAGCGTCATCATATTGTGATGTGATTCTTTGTATTGGTCTATGAGATTACTGCTGTATGTGTGATCTGTGCATGATTGACATTTGTTGAGCTGCTTCAGGCATTACGATATCTGTGTGATACATAAGGTTACTTCCATATGGCTGTTGTTGAACAAATATGTTGATCATTTTCTTTATGATCATTGTGAGATCATTTGACAGGCAGGGCTGATCAGTTTGAGTAATATTGTTCAATGATATAACATTCAGTGTGTTGTTATCAAGTGAATAGTTTTATACATGTGACCTGTGATTCAAAAATAGATTCTTCCAGATAAACTTGTGAAGCTTTGTATTGATTCACGTGTTTTAAATCAAGGATCAATATTTTGTGGGCTGGGTTTTTCACCCTCAAGTGGAGGGTTTTCCCAGGATAAGTTTTTGTGTTCTCTATTATCTTGTGTCCAAATTTCAGTTCATTGCATTTTATGTATTCTGGTTCAAAAACTTTAACAAGTGGCACGCGTGGAAGCAATGCTATGTTTGTGCGTCGATCAGTTGCCGAAACATGCAGACAGGATCAAAGAACTTAAGTGGGAGAAAGATACCTGGCATGCAAAACTGCTTGGCCTAAAGAACCTTCATTCTCGTCCAATACAGGAGTTTGTAGGTGTATTCAGAAGCTGGAAGCTTGTGAAGGAGGCCACGTTGGACGACGGACAGGCAAAAGAAATGGAGCAAGTTTCAGTTAATTAGCTTTGCCTTGATAATTTTATCTATTAGTTGCTCCTAGGGGGACATGTGTCTGTGAACTATTGTTTAGTTGTTTTGTTGTTTTAACTGTTTCTTTGTCAACCGGAAGGTCGGGTTTTCAGGGAGACCTTCCCGGTTTGTTTAAGACTATATATGTTGGCGCATAAGTCGGGAAAAAGGAGAAATCTTAAGCATAATATAGACATCAGTACTGGTAGAAAGTTGAGTTCTTGTTTTTTTTTAGTTTATGCTAAATGGAAAGAAACTGCAAACTTTGAAGTTGAAAATATGTGTGGCTTTGAACTATTACAGTATAAATCAATGCACAGTTCTGGTTCAGATCTTTGAATTTGAACTCACGGTATATTGATTTCTTGGTGAATGATATATCTATTACTTTGCATTATCTATATCGATCAGAAGTTGCAAGACTTTTCGTGTTAGTTTATGTTCTTTAGCGAAAAGTAAAACCTGTTAAGTTAATAGAACTGTGCTTTTCTGAACTTACTTTAAATCTGTATGTTTTCTCTCAATCACCTCCATACCTAAGAGTATAGCAAGTGAACCTTAAGTACTTTTGGGTTAAAAGTGCAAATGTATTTAGCTTAACATAGATTCCCTGAACATCTATGAGAGGGAGCTGTACCTCACTTAATTCAGAGGGAAGTGATCTTTGTACACTTACCCAACTGTTGTGAATTATTTGTCCTTGGAAAAGGGGTAATAGAGTCAGGCTGTTTAGCATTTATAACAAGGACAAATCTGTTCACTAACAACGCTCAACAAAAGCAATTTTAAAATGCTACAATAACTTTATCAGCTACCTGTAGCAACAAACAACTTGCATTGCACAAAACTCTATGCTACAAAGAACTTCAATATTTCCTGCAAATTGTGGGATTGGAAAACTAAGAAAATTCATTTTGGGTTGCTAGTGGTGCTATACAGGTGTGAATTTTGGAGCAGTAACACATCTGCAATGAAGTGGGGACATATAGAGAGATTACAAAAACATCTAATCACAGGTAGCCTCAAAATAAAATTGTTTATTCACTATGAGATTGCCTTAGCTGAAGCTGGTGCCTTTCTTATAAAGGCATCAGCTATGATCCGGACATTAAGATATCTAAAGAGGCTAGAGAACATGGAGTTGTCACGATGGCCCAAAATGGCAGCAGAAGAGAACATAGATAGAAGGAAGAGCATGTGGATGAAACAAAATGACAAGTGAATGAATAAGTGGGGTAATAGCAAAAAAGAGTGCCCAAATGATGATCGGGCAATCAAAAAGTACATGCAATAAAAAGTCAAAGAAAGCATGTGGGCAAGGCCAAAAAGAGATTACTGTATCAAGCATTTCAATCCTTCATATGACCCAGCACAAAAGTACTATATAGGAAGAGAAATGAAATGGAAAGAAAAAATGTTAATGGCTCAGCTACGAACTAGTTCACACCAGCTTAGGTGTGAAACCAGAAGGTGGACAATACCTAAAGAAGAGGGGGCAGATAGAAGATGTTGTTGTACTTTGGAACTGATGGAGGCAAAATGGTGTTACATAATGATGTACTGTTCCCTTTTTGAAACAGGAATTAATTATAAATGACAATAATAAATTAGAATCTTTAGAAAACAGAAGATAAAAATAAAATATCATATAATTAAAACTTAATTAAGTTTAATGAATGGTCAAATGACACAAAACTAAGGGTTATGACTCCCTCAAAAATGAGATATAAAAGGGAGATCAGGAGGAGATCATTGGATCATCAATCAAGAATCAAGATATCTATTTGGAATAGAAATAAAATGAAAATACAAAAAAAGTTTAGATTTGGAAAATAGTTCAAAAATAAAAGAACAGAAGTATATAATATTAAGGAAAGTAATTGGTATGCAAGTATTATTGTATTTATTTATTTATCTCAACATAAATCTGGTAGGAAGATGCAGCAGTACTGGTCTTCCATCATCAAATATACCACCCCAAGTTGGATGGACTAGAGGTCCTACCATACTTGTGGGCCAAGGGGATGAATGGATTGGAGGTTCATTCCATGCCCTTGGGCTTGGCTGAGGAAGACAATCTCCCGGCATCCTATCAAGAAATAAGGGATAAGTAAATATTTACCTGATTTCCATCACCAATCAGGTTTAGAATCAATGTGAGATGTTTTATAGGAAGATGCAGCAGCACCAGTCTTCCCTCATCAAGCACACCTCCCTGAGATGGATGAACTGAAGCTCCTACCATTCTTGTGGGCCAGGGGGGCCTAATGACTTGGAGGCTCATTCCATGCCCTTAGATTTGGTTGAGGAAGACAGTCTCCCGGCATGCTATCAAGCAACTCCATTGGATTCCCAATATGGTTGACTATGGAAAATAAGATATGAAACGGATATGAATGATTTGAAGATACTTGATTTTAATAGAGATTATTTTAATACAAGTTCCTTGATATGAATGTTTTGATGTTAGTTAATATTGTTTATAAGACCTAAATTAAGATTTTCTCTAAATTGGCATTACAATTATCAATTATGTAATTTTGTTATAGAAATTCTATTTGTAGATGAATTGCATTTGTTGAAATTGTTGTTTTTGGATAAATCGGGTATATCCGAAAAGGGGAGATTACAATTGATATTAAAGCCTTCATCCTACCAGCCTGCAGGGAAGAGGATAAAAACTTCAGGGTGATAAAAAAATAACAATTTGGAACAGGCCAATGTTGATGACAGTGATTTGAAAGTTGTCGCCCATAAGCTCCATGTTAGACATCAGGTTAATCATGTCTTTGGTAGCATATGGGAGTTTATGTTAGAAATATAGGATCTTGATAGAGAAAATCTAATGTCTATAAAATGTGCTGTTTATTCATGTATTTGCAGAGCAAAGAATTTTTACTAAATCTGTATGGTATGATTGCAGAGGAGAAGACAATGCCATGTTGATTGATTGCTTTCCTCTAATCATACAAATCATATAAATATAATATGAAAGGCCATATCTATGTAGAGACATGACTCTACGTGGCTTAAGCCACGTAGAGCCATGTCTATACGTAGACATGCCTTATGGTAATACCTCTTATCAACAGTGTTTAATTCATGCAGCCCTTCGTAACACATACTAATGTTACGTCAACTACCTTTCGGTAGTTAATGTAACATATCATATATAAATATGATATGTTACGTTAACTATCGTTCGATAGTTACGTAACTGAAGAGCACACGATTATACTGAGAGGGGGGGTGAATCAGTATAATAACAATTTTTAACTTTAAAACTTTATTCAAAGATTACTTCAAATTCACAAACGAACAATTATGCACATGAACACAAATTTTATGTGGAAACCCAATATGGGAGAAAACCACTAAATAATTTCCTTTTATATATAATATTGTTCTTTTACAATGTTTTGTAGGGACCAACCTACTAGAGGCTCCAACCCCTATGTTTATGAGCACCAACTCACTGGAAGCACCAACTCCCACACTTCGCAGGCACCGACCCACCGGAAGCACCAACTCCCACTGTTGTCTTCGTGAGCACCAACCCACTGCAAATAAATTTCTCTTCCACCTTGGCAATGTTGCTATCTTCAACTGATGATGGACATTACAATCTCGTCATACAAGTCTGTCCTTAATTTCTTCATATAATATCGCCTTGAATGTACTTATACCTTTCTCACATCTGCACTTTTATTCCTTTATATCTGCACCTATTATATCTCTGTTTATCTTTATCATTATCTTTAAATCTGTATATGCATAATAAATATATCTGATTAAAATCTGAATATACAATTATTTATTCCCCTTTCATATTCACTGCTCTTTTTATTTTCTTTTATTTGCTGAC
Source organism: Chamaecyparis obtusa (assembly GCA_027943335.1). Taxonomy (NCBI): domain Eukaryota; kingdom Viridiplantae; phylum Streptophyta; class Pinopsida; order Cupressales; family Cupressaceae; genus Chamaecyparis; species Chamaecyparis obtusa. The sequence goes on from BSBK01009816.1 coordinate 153,602, forward strand.
TTCTTCTCACTTCTTTTCTCCTTATTACATTGCTTGCTTGTTCTTCATTTTCAAAAAAAAGATTGAGTATATATACTCATGTTTTTAACACAAAACATTATGTCTCTTTGAAGAGTTATGTCTTTTTAATATGAACAGGTGTCTCTCCAAAAATATTATTAACCCTTTTTTTAAAATTAATATTATTAACAAGAGTTAATATCTTTATATGAAATACTGACTGGCTTGTTTTGAATATATATATCTTTAATAATATATATATATTGTCTTTATTAACCTCCGATATATGATAAAGAATATAAAGTTTTTATCCTTTAATAAAATCCTTCGATTCATACTTTCTGCTGTTGTATAAACAATCGAACCACTGTCATATTTACCTTCGATAAAATCTATACCATCCTTCATTTATAATAATATATACCGCTGATTAAAAAAAAACTTATTGTCGCTGTAGAGGTCTGCCGCTGCAAGCTTTCATTTGTATAACAAAACTTTCGATAACCTTCGATCGCTGCTACATCATTTTAACGTCTTTTTACCTTTGACCGCTGATGTATAGAAGTATGCATTCCGAATATGATTTAAATTTTATACGTTATGTCTCTGAATGCTGCATATGTGTATAGCCGTCTGTGTATCTCTGTCGCTGTCGAGTATGCTTTTTGTGTTATATATTGTCTTTGACCACATGCGTTTCTGTTTGTCATATATGTTGTATCGTAAACCGCTGCATATCATTACCGTTCAAGGCTGATGTATAGATGCTGTTATCATTATCATATATGTTGTTTAAAATTATCTTCATACATAACTAAACTGCTGCATATATAATTTAACACTGTATATATATTGCATCGTATTGTAATTATTCTCTGCAATAATATAAAACCGTAACTCCTAGTATTATTATATATATATATATAACTTCATATATATATATTGCAATTTTAAGTGTATATCCTTTATGATATACTTATCTCTGAATGAATGCTGAATGTTCTTCTTTATTTATAAGGCATCTGTATAATATATAATGCTGAATGTTCTTCTCTAGTTCTCATTCGCTGTCCACTTCTGGTAGTCACTTGCTGATGGATCTTCAAGCTGTATGTTAATATGTTCTCTATATATTCTTCTCTGATTACAATCTTCTCATATAATGTATGCTTTCATATAACATATCTTCATGCTGTTATATCATATGCTTGCCATCGATTAATATAATTTGCCGTTATATATCTATTACATACGTATGTATAATATACGTATTTGCTGTATCATTATTGTATGCTTGACTTGCCATAGTATTCAAACCACTGTTCTTCTTAAACTTGCCATCGCTGTCTTCAATATCGATTATTTATTTCAATGTTGCCGTTCTCCGTTTTGCTGAGTATGTATGCCGTAAGAATATCTCTGATCATTCTTTAACTCCAGTATATATAATAACAGTAGACAACAATACCTGCAGCTTGTACCACTTATAATATATATTATGTAGTGTCTTGTTTGCTGCTATTACGCTAGTCTTGTCGCAGCCTTCAGTGCTTAATCCCTTTGGTGTCTGGCTTTTCTTTATTCCATATTCGCTATCACTGTTGACTTGGACTTCTTGTCAGTCTACGATTTTATATGTTGTCTTTTTCTATCTGTGGCTTACGATGCCAATATTCTCACTCTTTACTGCCATGTAGACCCTTATATGGAATGCAATTCTTTGCTGTCTTGTCACTGTTTGTAGACCGACTATGTGAAACATAATTCTCTGCGTATATACTGTATATGCTCTATATCTGAGTATATCATATACCTTCATGCTATATATCTTTATGCTGTATCATACTATATAGTTTGACATCTTATCTTTGATATCAAGGACAAGATCTAATAGTCTCTTGAGTGCCCTTGACATCAATGACAATATTTCCATCAATCTCCCCCTTTGTCATTGATGGCAACTTCTCAAATATATGACTATGCAAGGCTCCCCCTTAGTTCGATGTTCCCTTCATCTTCAATCTCTCCCCCTTTGACATCAATGGCAAAGGGTCTCTAAGGCTAGAGACTAGCTCCCCCTGAACACTTGCTTCCGCTGCGCCACTCTGATTTTGACAATGTAAGTACCGCAATCCTTTGTGTCATAGTTGATTTTCATATTCTTGCCAAGGAAACATTTTTCATCATTCATATACAAATTGTTTGCAGTCCTACAAGCATTAGCTGTTAATTGTTCATCCACTTTCATTTCACAACCTGACTCATACTTAGTAAATTTTCTCCTACCACACATCTTTCTTATTTTGAACATGTAAAGCTATAGCGATTTTTCTTTCTTTCTCCAAACCATCTTTTTAGAAGGATCTTCTTTCTTTGCTTGTTCTGTAGGAAAGATTGTTCTACATTTGTGGGCTGCATGTCCAAAATTGTTACACTTTGAACATAGAATGTCAAAATTAACCAATGGAGCAAAAGGATTTTGAATATTCCTCTCTTTGCTTCTGCAATTTAGAGCTTTATGACCAAATTTGTTACAAGAGTAACAGTATCCACTAAATAGGTAAGAAAAATGCTGTCTATAATATGGCCTTTTCCAATCATTCATATTTTGTTTTGGCATTCTACAATCAAGTGCTTTGTGACCAAACTGATTGCAAAAATAGCAATATCCATGAAAGTTATAACGAGATTTATGAACATCATTCTCTTCATTCTTCTTGTAGTTCCTTTCTTTAAGCTTGTCTTCTTTTGATGGTTCATTTATGACTGTGTTACTTCCTTCTTTTATGAAGCCTTTGAATTTATTATTTGTGTTTGAATTTTCTTCAAAACCAACACCTGTTTTGCTGAAAGAAGGTCTTTGATTATCAATGATATCATTTAGTATTTCTGAGCCCTTTTTAAACTTGAGATTGTTAATGGTGCATTCCTTCAATTCTCTTTCTAATTTTTCAATTTCTAGTTTTAAATTAGCTTCAGTTTGTTTAGCTTCTTCTAATTGATTCTTCAAATCTTCAATTGTTTGTTCTGATTCTTTTGTTGCTTTCGTAGCTTCCTCTTTGAATTTTACAAGTTTTCTTTTTAGTCTTTCATTTTGTTTATATGCATAATGAAGTTCTTCTTGGAGATCAACATCTTCTTCCTCATTACCTGATTCGTTTTCCTCTTCCTCATATCTATCATCGGAAACTGCTTCGGCCATGAATAGAATCTCGTCCTCATCATCACTTGGGCATTCTTCGCTGCTTTCATCTGAAGATCTGTCCTTTTTTGAATAAAAACTCTTTTTGCTTTGATATCTTTTCTTCTTATTATACTTGTTATTATTTTTCCATTTCTTCTTTGTGTGTGCTTGATTCTCGTCTTCGCTTGAGTCATCATCATTTTGAGGACATTTTGAGGCATAGTGTCCTACCTCTCCACAATTAAAGCATTTGAAAGGGAATTTCCCTTTATATTTTCCTTTTCCCCTTTTTAGCTTTCTCAAGAAATGAGCTTCACCTTCATCACTGCTTGAACTATCACTTGTAATTTGTTTCTTGCTCTTATTTTTAGAAATTTTAAAGGCTATTTCCTTCTTAGGTTCTTTGTCTCCAATCCTCATTTCATAAGCAGTAAGGATTCCATGTAGCTCATCTTTGGTAAGACTATCTAGATCTTTTCTTTCTTCGATTGCCGACACCTTAGAGTCAAATCTCATAGGTAGAGATCTCAAGATTTTTTCAACCACAGGCTGCTCTTCTATTTCTACACCAAGGGCTTTTATTGCATTGACTACTTCATCAACACGGGAGAGAAATGAGGCTATGTCTTCATCTTCCTTCATTTTTAAACTTTCAAATGTGCTTCGGTGAGACTGGAGTTTAGCCTTCTTTACATTATCGGTACCTTCATAAATATTTTTCAATTTGTCCCATATCTCTTTTGCAGATTTACAATGCATGACTTTTGTGAATTCCGAGTCGGCTAGATTACATAGAATAGCATGTTTTGCTTTGGCATTATTTTCACTTCTCTTCTTTCCGGCTACATCTGTTGGTGGGGTTGCTGGTGGTGTATAACCATCTAGTACTGATTGCCAAACATCGAATCCAATAGCATTTAAATATGCTTCCATCTTTATACTCCAAAATGCATAATTTGTCCCATCAAAATTTGGTGCCTTGTTTTGGAAACTTTCAGCCATTTGTGCTCTTTAGATCTACCTTCAAGCGGTTAGGCTATATAGAAGGAACCCGCTCTGATACCAATTGAAGAGCACACGATTATACTGAGAGGGGGGGTGAATCAGTATAATAACAATTTTTAACTTTAAAACTTTATTCAAAGATTACTTCAAATTCACAAACGAACAATTATGCACATGAACACAAATTTTATGTGGAAACCCAATATGGGAGAAAACCACTAAATAATTTCCTTTTATATATAATATTGTTCTTTTACAATGTTTTGTAGGGACCAACCTACTAGAGGCTCCAACCCCTATGTTTATGAGCACCAACTCACTGGAAGCACCAACTCCCACACTTCGCAGGCACCGACCCACCGGAAGCACCAACTCCCACTGTTGTCTTCGTGAGCACCAACCCACTGCAAATAAATTTCTCTTCCACCTTGGCAATGTTGCTATCTTCAACTGATGATGGACATTACAATCTCGTCATACAAGTCTGTCCTTAATTTCTTCATATAATATCGCCTTGAATGTACTTATACCTTTCTCACATCTGCACTTTTATTCCTTTATATCTGCACCTATTATATCTCTGTTTATCTTTATCATTATCTTTAAATCTGTATATGCATAATAAATATATCTGATTAAAATCTGAATATACAATTATTTATTCCCCTTTCATATTCACTGCTCTTTTTATTTTCTTTTATTTGCTGACTTCTTCTCACTTCTTTTCTCCTTATTACATTGCTTGCTTGTTCTTCATTTTCAAAAAAAAGATTGAGTATATATACTCATGTTTTTAACACAAAACATTATGTCTCTTTGAAGAGTTATGTCTTTTTAATATGAACAGGTGTCTCTCCAAAAATATTATTAACCCTTTTTTTAAAATTAATATTATTAACAAGAGTTAATATCTTTATATGAAATACTGACTGGCTTGTTTTGAATATATATATCTTTAATAATATATATATATTGTCTTTATTAACCTCCGATATATGATAAAGAATATAAAGTTTTTATCCTTTAATAAAATCCTTCGATTCATACTTTCTGCTGTTGTATAAACAATCGAACCACTGTCATATTTACCTTCGATAAAATCTATACCATCCTTCATTTATAATAATATATACCGCTGATTAAAAAAAAACTTATTGTCGCTGTAGAGGTCTGCCGCTGCAAGCTTTCATTTGTATAACAAAACTTTCGATAACCTTCGATCGCTGCTACATCATTTTAACGTCTTTTTACCTTTGACCGCTGATGTATAGAAGTATGCATTCCGAATATGATTTAAATTTTATACGTTATGTCTCTGAATGCTGCATATGTGTATAGCCGTCTGTGTATCTCTGTCGCTGTCGAGTATGCTTTTTGTGTTATATATTGTCTTTGACCACATGCGTTTCTGTTTGTCATATATGTTGTATCGTAAACCGCTGCATATCATTACCGTTCAAGGCTGATGTATAGATGCTGTTATCATTATCATATATGTTGTTTAAAATTATCTTCATACATAACTAAACTGCTGCATATATAATTTAACACTGTATATATATTGCATCGTATTGTAATTATTCTCTGCAATAATATAAAACCGTAACTCCTAGTATTATTATATATATATATATAACTTCATATATATATATTGCAATTTTAAGTGTATATCCTTTATGATATACTTATCTCTGAATGAATGCTGAATGTTCTTCTTTATTTATAAGGCATCTGTATAATATATAATGCTGAATGTTCTTCTCTAGTTCTCATTCGCTGTCCACTTCTGGTAGTCACTTGCTGATGGATCTTCAAGCTGTATGTTAATATGTTCTCTATATATTCTTCTCTGATTACAATCTTCTCATATAATGTATGCTTTCATATAACATATCTTCATGCTGTTATATCATATGCTTGCCATCGATTAATATAATTTGCCGTTATATATCTATTACATACGTATGTATAATATACGTATTTGCTGTATCATTATTGTATGCTTGACTTGCCATAGTATTCAAACCACTGTTCTTCTTAAACTTGCCATCGCTGTCTTCAATATCGATTATTTATTTCAATGTTGCCGTTCTCCGTTTTGCTGAGTATGTATGCCGTAAGAATATCTCTGATCATTCTTTAACTCCAGTATATATAATAACAGTAGACAACAATACCTGCAGCTTGTACCACTTATAATATATATTATGTAGTGTCTTGTTTGCTGCTATTACGCTAGTCTTGTCGCAGCCTTCAGTGCTTAATCCCTTTGGTGTCTGGCTTTTCTTTATTCCATATTCGCTATCACTGTTGACTTGGACTTCTTGTCAGTCTACGATTTTATATGTTGTCTTTTTCTATCTGTGGCTTACGATGCCAATATTCTCACTCTTTACTGCCATGTAGACCCTTATATGGAATGCAATTCTTTGCTGTCTTGTCACTGTTTGTAGACCGACTATGTGAAACATAATTCTCTGCGTATATACTGTATATGCTCTATATCTGAGTATATCATATACCTTCATGCTATATATCTTTATGCTGTATCATACTATATAGTTTGACATCTTATCTTTGATATCAAGGACAAGATCTAATAGTCTCTTGAGTGCCCTTGACATCAATGACAATATTTCCATCAGTAACAGCATTTATATATGCTTGGGGCTTTATTAAATATCAACTATGTCAATTTAACTGCAGACAATATTAACTCTGTTTCAATATCGAAGATGGTCCATTATTATATATTAACAATAAGAATATATATATATATATATATATATATATATATATATATATATATAATCGACTATTATATTAAGCAACATTAATATAATTATATCAATCAATTCGATGCTATAATTTAACACTCCCTCTTAGCGAGAGGAGATTGATAATCACAAGAAGTGAGTGTTATTGAAATCCCCGACTTAATTCGGAACTAGATTTCCTTTAAAATAACACATAATCACTTTGGATCAGGATTTCCGGCATGATCCGGAACATAATTTAACCTGATAAAGGAAATTTATCACAATCCCCGACTCAATTTAGAACTGGATTTTAGTGATAAATATAGGTGTCAAGAAATCCGGCGCAATCCGGATCAAAACTTGACCACTCGTTATCATGATCCCCGACTAAATTCGGAACTGGATTAGATGATAACTTAAGTCAAACTACTGTAGGTCGTCACCTTACAATAGTGACTTTACACACAAGAAAGATCATCACCTTTCAAAAACACAATATTGCAATATTTAATTTTTATTCATGAATACATTAATTTACATATTTAAGAGATAGAATCTCATAAATTTAATCACAACTTAATCATACCAAGTTTCTGTTTGAAGTACTCAATTTTCAATTTCGCAAGAGGTTTGGTAAAAATATCAGCATTTTGTTCTTCAATACTTATGTAGACGAGTTTGATAATATCTCTGTCTACCATATCTCTTATGTAGTGATAAGGAATTTCCATGTGTTTGGAGCGATTGTGAAAAACTGGATTTACAAAAAGCTTAATGCAACTTTGATTGTCACAATAAATTACTGTAGGTTTTAGAGGCTTGCCAAACAATCCAAATAGTAACTTCCTTAACCATATTGTTTCACGAGCACCCATAGAGGCGGCCATGTATTCTGCTTCGATTAAACTTTGAACAACAGCTGACTGTTTTCTACTGAACCATGAAATCATTGTTGATCCAAGGCTAAAGCAACATCCTGTAGTGCTTTTATGGTCGATTGAATTTCCGGCCCAATTGGAGTCAATGAATCCTTGGAGTTGTATTTCAACATTCTCATACTTTAGACCCAACTCAATTGTACCACATAAGTATCTCAAAATATGTTTAGCAGCTGTTAAGTGGATCTTCTTAGGTTCACACATAAAATGACTTAAAACATTTGTGGCATAGCAGATATCAGGACGAGTGTTTACCAAGAACATAAGAGATCCAATTAGTTGTCTGTAATAAGAAGAATATGTAGGCTCTGAATTTGTAGCTTGTTCTTTGAGTTTATGAAGATTTGTTTCCATCAGAGTGGTTAATAGTTTACATTCCTTCATGCCAAATCTGGTTAAGATGTCCATAGTGTACTTTCTTTGATTTATAAAAATATGATTTTCTTTCTGTACAACTTCTAATCCTAAGTAGTGTAACAACCCTAGATCCTTCATGTCAAATTCATTTGTGAGTTCTTATTTGCATTTAGCAATAAGATGCTCTTCTCTTGTAATTAATAAGTCATCAACATAAAGAACTGTGATTACCATTTCACCTTTGGATATTGAAGTATATATAAGGATCGGCTTCATTCTTGGAGTATCCTAACTTAGAGAGATAATTATCTATACATTCATACCAAGCCCTAGGAGCTTGCTTGAGACCGTTGAGTGGTTTTTTCAATTTGCAAACATAGCTATTGTCATGAGTGATGAAACCTTTTGGTTGTTCATGTATACTTCCTCAATGACACCATTTAGAAATGTTGTCTTTACATCTATTTGATGTATCTTCCACCCTTTGGATGCTGCAATGGCTATAATAGTTCTTACAGAAGTGTAACGAGCAACTGGAGCAAAGGTTTCTTCGTAGTCAATTCCGGCCTTTTGAGAAAAACCCGTGGCAACAAATCTGACTTTATGTTTTTCAATACTGCCATAAGATGCATATTTGACTTTGAATAGCCATCTAGAGGAGATGACGGTTTTCCCTTTTGGTCTAGGCACTACTTCCCAAACATCATTTTTTACAATAGATTGGTATCCTTCGATCATCGCATCTTTCCAAGCTTGACATGCTAGGGCTTCTTTAACATTAGTTGGTTCTGATTTTGTAAGTTCTGCCATAAGTGCGAGATAGCACTTTTGATTCCTTGTTCTTTTACTTTCTTTAGACATTTCATTTGGTTCAACATTGATTTCCTCAATCATTTTTCTTGCCCATAATGGTCTTTTCTTGCTGTTTGGAATTTCAACATCTTCAAGGTGAGGTGGAGAAGGTTCATAATTTTCTATTATGTTCTCTCTTTGATTCTCGTTATTTTGAAAAGCATTCTCCCTCTGATTCTCAATTTCATCATATTCTATAGTATTCTCCCTCTGATTCTCATTTGATCCTTCTTCAGTGAGTGTGGATATTTTCAGAAAAATATACTCTTCAAATTTGATATCTCTGCTAATTTCAATGGATTTCTGTCCTGGTATGTATACCCTGTACCCTTTGGTAGTTTCACTGTAACCAACAAATATTCCTCTCTTTCCAGAAGGATCTAGTTTGGTTATTTTCTCTTTGGGAATGTGTATATATACAAGACATCCAAAGATTGTAAGATGACTTAGATCTGGTTTCTTCCCTGTAAAAGCTTCCTCAGGTGTGATGTTTTCTAGAATAGAGTGAGGACATCAGTTCTGAATGTATACAGAAGTATTGGATGCTTCGGCCCAAAAAGAAGTATGAAGATTTTGATCATGCATCATAGCTTTGGCAGCTTCAATAATAGTTCTATTTTTTCTTTCTGCTACTCCATTCTGTTGAGGATTATAAGGTACTGTATACTCCCTCTTAATCCTAACAGAAATGCAAAATTCTATAAAGTTTTCAGAATTATATTCACCTCCATTATCTGATCTTAGGATTTTTATTTTTCTCTCAGTTTGGTTTTCAACTAATGCTTTGAATTCTTTGAATTTTAATAATACTTCATTTGATTCTTTTAGTTTAAGAAAATAAATCCATGTTTTTCTAGAGTAATCATCAATGAAGATCACATAGTATGAAAAGCCTCCTAGTGAGAGGGTTGACATCGATCCACACAAGTCAGTGTGAATGAGCTCTACAACTTTGGTTTTATGTTCACTAAAGGGAAAAGATCTCTTTATATTCTTTCCTAGAGCACATCCTTTACAAATGCTTATATGTTTTGAGTTTAGATTTGATATCCCTGTAGTAATATTCTTAAGGGAGGGAAGAGTGCTAAATCCAAGATGACCTAGTCTTCGGTGCTAGAGTTCATTAGTGTTGGATACTTCATGACTTAGAGATGATTTGATACTATTTCCTACTTTGTATAGGCTTCCATCTCTATACCCTAAGGAAATAGCATTTTTAATATTAGTGTTCTTTCTCCATATTAATACTTTATTTTCTTGGAATGTGACTCAATAGCCTTGATCAGCTAAGCCTGAAATGGAGATTAAGTTCCTTTTTATGCCTGGTACAAATAGAACATCTTTCAATAGTATAGTTGCCCCTGATTTCAACTTAATTGAACAGGTCCCAATGCCTTTTGTTGGATAAGTGGAATTGTCTCCAATTGTAACTTCTTCGAAAGAATCTTCTACTAGGGTTTCAAATTGATCTCTGAATCCTGTTATATGTCGAGATGCTCCACTATCAATTATCCAAGTGTTTTTGCTTGAGTTAACTTCACTTGATAGTGCCAAGAAGAATAATGATATTTCTGCTCCTTTGACTTCAGCTAATGCTGCTTGAATTTTCTTCTCGGGACAGAATCTATGTGTATGACCAAACTTATCACATTTGTAACACTGTATTTTGGAGAAGTCTCAGTTTTTGAGATTTTTATTGGGATTCCCTACAGGGCTTGTGTTAAGAGTTTCCTTTCTTATGTTTAAACTTCCTTTTATTGCTTTTGAAGTTTGAATGGGTATGTAGGGCTTGAATCTCATTTCCTTTGGCAGGCCCGATCCCTCTTGATATTAACCGAGATTCCTCTTGAGTGCAATCATTCTTGAGTTGATCAAACTTGGGTAGAGAAGAACGTCCAATTACACATTGAATAAAAGATTCTCATGTGATGGGTAATCCTCTAAAAGCTATTAATGTTAACTCCATGTCATCAATATTATTTCCAATAGTGGAGAGTTGATCTCTTAATTCGGAAATTCGAAGAAAGTAAGATGTAATTGTTTCCCCTTTATTCATCTTTAAATTTATAAGTTGTTGTTTGAGAGTAAGTAATCTACTTGTATTATTAATCTCAAATGTTTTTTGAATAGTCTTGAATACTTTACAGGCGGTTTTAAGTCTCGCTATGGAGAGGAGGATATGATCTTTAACAGCATCAATTATGATTTTATTTGCTCTATTGTTACGTCTTTTCCAAATTGATTTTTCCGATTCTTCTTCTAGCATATTTTTGTCTTCCTCAACATAAGAATCTAACTCAAGTTCTTGAAGCAATGTAAGAATTCGAATTTTCCATGAGAAAAAATTAGAAGCACCTTCGAGTTTGTCTGCTACCTTAATACCGCTGGCCATTATAATTTCTCCTTTTGTTTATAATGAATTTATAAGGATTTCAAGGTTAGCTTAAATGATTTTCCTCTATTGAGGCTCTGATACCATGTTAGAAATATAGGATCTTGATAGAGAAAATCTAATGTCTATAAATGTGTTGTTTATTCATGTATTTGCAGAGCAAAGAGTTTTTACTAAATCTGTATGGTATGATTGCAGAGGAGAAGACAATGCCGTGTTGATTGATTGATTTGCTCTAATCATACGAATCATATAAATATAATATGAAAAGGTCATATCTATGTAGAGACATGACTCTACCTGGATTAAGCCATGTAGAGCCATGTCTATACGTAGACATGCCTTATGGTAATACCTCTTATCAACAACGTTTAATTCATGCAGCCCTTCATAGCACATACTAATGTTACGTTAACTACCTTTCGGTAGTTAACGTAACATATCATATATAAATATGATATGTTACGTTAACTATCGTTTGATAGTTACGTAACAGCATTTATATATGCTCGGGGCTTTATTAAATATCGACTGTGTCAATTTAACTGTAGACAATATTAACTCTGTCTCAATATCGAAGATGGTCGATTATTATATATTAACAATAAGAAAATATATATATATATATGTACATATAATCAACTATTATATTAAGCAACATTAATATAATTATATCAATCAATTCATGCTATAATTTAACAGTTTAATCCCAGTTGTAGACTCAGATGACAAAAAAGTGAATGCCAGCAAAAATAAAATTGTGACTCCCATATAAGTTGTTGATTTACTTAAGTTGTCATTGGTTAAGTTAAAAGCAAACATCAATCCCACTTGAACCGGTAGACTAATTATACCTCTTTAATATGTACCGGTAAACCAAACAGAGTGTTAACAACCAATCTTATAAGACATACAGGGGATGTATGGCCAACCGGGTATAAGTTTGATACCGGTCGACTACATGTTAATCCGAACCGGATTATGCGGTGCTGTCTCAGTTAAAACCGGATTATACGGAGCATTCACAGTTGGAAATGAAGTTAGCTTTTTAACTGGAGTTAGCTTTATTTCTACACGGATGTTTCAAGGTAAACTCAAGATCATTCTGCAAGCTTTTTGCATGCATGATTTATGGGTGAGTTTACATCTTGGCGAAACCATGAGAAAGTATTTTAATAAGAGTAATGTCTTATAAATACAAGACATAGCATACACAAGATGTGTTGCTGAATATACAGAGCAGGAGAGAGATATCTTCTAAGAGAAGCTACGGTCACAAGAAGTGCGGGCAGAAAAGCTCAACAGCCAAGCAGAGCGAAAAGGGTAGCAGGTATGATCTAATCAGACAGAAAGTATCATTACAGATCATTGCTTTTGTATTGTTACGCATATTCAAATCTCTCTATTAGGGTGAACCCTAACAGGTTCGTTGTATAAATCCCTTAACCGGGTAACATCTTAATTGGTGTTGAAAGTCCTTTTACAAGACGACTCCTAATAGAGTCAAGATCCTAACAGGTCTTCTATCAAATCTCTTTACCGGGTAGCACTCTTACAAGTGCTTTGTAAGTTCTTTACAAGGCACCTTTATTACTGCAGTAATAAAGTTGTGGGTTTTGTCCCACAGTGTTTTTCTCCTTCTAACAGAGGGTTTCCATGTATATATGCTGTGTTGACCTATGTATTTCTATTTTTGTTTATGAGTGATTGGTTATATTCTGTTAATACTGCAAGAATATATATATAAGGTTTAATTGGAATAGAAATTGTATTTACTAATTCATCCCCCCCCCTCTCAGTAACCGGTTAGGATTAACAATTAGTATCAGAGCACTAGGTCCTCAAAGATATAAAACTTAACCACTTGAGGAAAGATCATGGAGGGTTACAGATATCAAAAATAGCTTGAGGAAGCCAATGACATCATTGTCTCTCTTGAGAATAAGCTGAGAAGATCCCTAGAAAAAAGAAAAGAGCTAACTATGCAACTGAGTGAGCAATGAAACAATTGAAGAGCTCTCTAGACAAAGTGGATCTGATGAAGCAGAAAAGGCGGTCTTTGAGCTCAAGGAGAAGAATCAAATTCTAACCGATCAGATCTCCAACCTGAAAAGAGAGCAGGGAAGCAATGCTCGAAGAATGACTGAAATCATTGAGGAAAAGAGGAAAGCTGAAGATGAAAGGAACAGTGTCGTGAAATCACTGGCAGCCTTTGAAAGAGCAAGAAATCTGGCAGAATATGCAGTTAGGGAAAGTGATCTTGTTGTTCTACAACTTCAAGAAGACATGCAGATAATTACACAAGAAAATGCAAACATGCAAAAGAATTGGCATGATAAAGATGATGCATGCAAAAGGCTGGCTATTGAGTTGTATCAACTAAAGGAACAGATGAAAGCTCTTGAAGAAAGAAATGAGACACTTAGAAGATACAATGAGAGCTCAGAAAAGCTTGATGAACAACTGAGGGCTCAAAGAAAGCACAAGGATCCCATAGGACTTGGGTTCACCGGTCAAAGCAACAAGGAAACCGGTGAGTCATCTGGAGTCAAGAAATGCAAGAAGGAAAAGAAGAAACGGTTGGAACAAAAGGGTAAAAACTCCTTCAAAACTTCTTGCAATCACTGTGGTAAACCGGGTCACAAAACAAAGGACTGTAGGAATGCGCCGTTAAAACCAATTACTACTAACAATTACTACAAAAATTGTTACAAGTATGGCCACAAGACTTCTAAGTGTAGGTCTTGTCCCAATAGTGTGTCCAATGAAAGCAGAGGAAGCTTCAAAGGTTACTGCTATGCATGCAACAAATTCGGACACAAGGCTGATGAATGCAGATTTAAAACGACATTCAGATCTCCACCGAGACCTATATTCCCTAAGAGGAATAAAAACCGGAGCACAACAAATTGTGCTAACTGTGGCATTCATAACCATAATGACTCATGGTGTCATTCACCTAAGAATAGAAGGGTAAATCCATGGAAGGCAACCGAGATAGTCTGTTACACCTGCAACAAAGTTGGACATCTGGCCAAAGATTGTAGGAACCGGCCAGTGAATAAAAAAAGAGGATCGGTCAAACCGGTGTATAAAACCTTGTCTCCCAATCAAAAGGACAACAAAGGAAAAGAGACAAAGAAAGAAGTCAAGAAGATTTGGTTCAAGAAGGAATCAAAGAGCTTCGTTGAAGAGAAGACAGAGGGAAGATCATCATCTACAGATGGTGATATCTCTTCAGCAAACTGAGCCCAAAAGGCTTAGAGGGAACCGGTAGTCCGTCTATTGTTCTTGGTAGGACTGGTGAGCAATAAACTCACACAGTCAGTAAGTAAAACTGGAAAAGGTTACCAGTCTATCATATGAACCGGACAGGTAAGTGTCGTCATCTCAACTGATGTTTGATCAATAGGTAAATATTTGAAAACCGGTTGTCGAAGGAAAGATTAGGTAAGGTAATTAATGTTATAGCCGTTAACAAATAGTTATCGTTTGGTAATTATCGTTACACCCTAATTCTATATAAAGGAAGGAGGATTACTCATTTCACTTTACTTTGTGAATTGTGATTTATGATTTCTTATGTTTGAGTAATATTCTCGTGCTTTGATTCACAGTCATTGATAAGTTATTTTTGTAAGACCGATCAAGTGATTCTCTATGTAAACCGGTCAATAGCAATGGCATCATCATCTTCTGTCGTCAAGCTGATCCAAGGAAATCAATTCGACCAACACGTTTACAACATCATGGCAGTACAAAACAGGGAAAATGACATGTCAGGTGCACTATCATCAGTGCTTGATGGAGTTCTGATGACCGAAGATGTTACAGCGTTTATTCACGCTAAGCAAGAAGAGCTGGGTGAAACCTTCATCCAGAGCGAGTACCTCTCGCTATGCCAAGACAGAAAGCTTCAAGACAAATATGCGAAGCTAGTATCTTCAAGGTTAATCAATGGAGTATGTTATCCAACCGTGTTTCGACCGAATTGGATAAGATTGGTTCTAAGTCGGGTGCACGAACCAGGTTTCTGGCTAGCAAAAGGCGCATGCACACCAATCACCAAGGAGGACCTACGAAGTGTGACCGGGTATAGCGACAACGGGGAAGCTCCTACCCTCAGAACCATTGTGAATGTTGTTGTCACAAGGTTAACAAAATCAAAGTCCAACAGTCGGCCGACTATAAATGATATTGAAGATGAGGGAGTTCGGTTTGCATCTGGGGTGATAGGGTATAAAATTTATCAATCAAGCAATCTCAATAGTGTGCCGGGAGGAGCCATTCACACCGCACATCGGATCATGCATGACAACGCGCAGTATGACATTTGCGCCATGCTTCGAGGGCAGATTTTTGAAAATTTAAAGAAGCTCGATCTTGTGAAGACGAAGTTCCTGAAATATGGAACCCTACTAGTATGTCTATTCTTTTATTATCATAATTTCTTTCCGAGAATAGGGAAAGTAACATGGAAAACTGAGAGACCAATAATGATTCATATAAGTGATATGGCCAACAAATTGGGAAACCAATTTAGTAAAGTCATGAACGATTATTTTGAGGCATTCCAACTTAGAATGCATTCGAGAGAGAGGATTCCCTCTACTATTGTTGATCTCTACAAGGATGAGGTGTGTTTTCTTGTAAGCACCGATCATTGTATAATCCAGGCAATCGAACCTAGAACTGGATATGCACCAGAACTAAGGTATGAGCTATCTACAAAGACAGCCAAGGCATATGCAGATGCCTTACAAGAAAGTGATCTAGATCTATCAGCCTAGTGGTTTGGGACTTTTCAAGAAATTCAGAAGAATCTGAAGAAAAAGTCATCGGTTAAAGAACCGAAGAAGGTATATGTCAAAAGGACTTCCACTCCGAGGAAGAAGAAAACAACTGAAGAGGAACCCAAGGTGCAAAGGAAGAGAGCACAACAAGCGCCCAACGCTCAAGGGAAAGAAACAGAAGAAACTGAGACCGAAGAAACAGCTACTCTTCAAAGAAGGAGAAAGACTGGTAAACTGGTGAAGGAGGATGCACCGAAAATAAAGAGACAAACCATTGATGAATTAGTGGAAGGAATAAAGGAGACAGGGAGATTAGGACAAGTGGGAAGAAGATATGAACTTAGCAATGATGAAGATAGAAGAAAGATAAAAGAAGGTTTAGTCTTCTGTATCTACAAGTTCAACCTATCTCCTACTGAACTTCATACAATAATACCTAATGATCTCCAGGAAATTCTTGAAGCAAGATGGAAAGCTTCAATAGAAAAAGAAAGAGAGCTTAGAATAAGGGCTCTGCTCCAAGTCCAAAATCATCTAACTTTGGACGAAGCAACCCAATAAGCTGATATGCACAAACAGAATTTCAAGATCAAAAGAAGAATCAGTCAGGTGCTGATTGGAGAAGTTGACAAGGTGCATGATGAAGGAGTTGCTACATGGACAAAACTTCTTCAACGACAACACCAGGTAGAAGAAGAATGCCAGAAAAACACTGGGCCACCGGTCAAAGATACCGGTAAACGAAAGGGGACACTGGGAGCTGAGGCTCCGGGAAAGAAAAGGTATCAACTGAACTGGTCATCGTCGATATTACTGAAGACAAAGGTGGTGATCTGACTCCACCAACCATACTTACATCCCCAATAAAAGGTAAGGCTCGTACACTGACTGTAGATAATATTGTAGATGAAGTCATGGACTTTGGCAAAGTAGCCAATGCAGCCAAATGGTTCAGTGTGTTAGGAGAGGAAGATAAGCAAAAGATAGAAGTTGCTCTATTGGAAACCTTCTTGGATTTCAACAGAAGTTCCAGAGACTATAGGGCTAAATTTCCTCCAGAGCTGAACCAAAGAATTATGGCAAAATGGAGAACCGGTTTGGCAACCAACAATAAGATAGCAAAGGAAACGTTGGCCCAGGTAAAACTAGGTCTCAATGAAGATACAACTAAACTTCTAATGGAAGATGTGACAATGAATTTGGACACAAAAAACAGAGTCTCTAAGATAATTAACGGATATGAAAAGGAAGTCTATCAAGAGACACTTGAGTTCTGCAACAATATGACTTTAGTGCTCTGAAAGCAACAAGTCCACAAGAAGAACCTGAGATAGTACGAGAACCACCGGTTCAATTCACTACTCATGAACAAACTGGTGAGCAAGAAGTTCCAATAGAAACATTCACAACCAATGAACATTTGAATCTGGGAGAACAAGTTCTACCAGAAGAACAAGTACTGGAATAGTCATCGGTCAAGATGACTAATGATAAAGGGACAAATGAGGAAGAGATCACTGTGGATAAGCAATAGGCAGCTGAGGAGCAGCTCATAGAGGAAGCTCCACCGGAAGAACAAGTACAACAACAAGAGGAAGTTCATGTGGAAGAAAAAGCTCATCAAAAAGATGAAGCACGACTAGAAGAAGAGGTCCATATGAACAAAGAGGTTCTACCGAAAGGGGAAGTACAACAAGAAGAAGCACCACAACAGGAATTCCCACAGCAACAAGAGATGCAACATGATGACATACCTCAACAACAAGTACCTATCAACATTGAACAGGAAAAGCCTGCAGAAGAACAACCGGTACAGGAACCAAAGCAAAAGGAACAGGTAGATGTTCCCAGCTCATCTTCATCAAAGTGAAAGCTAACCTTTGCAACCGAACCTGAAGCTAAGAAAAGAAAAGTTAGCGACACTGTGGTTGACATAAGCAAGATGTCAACTAGACAACCGACAGACCTCACAAAAAGGAAATAGGACATGGTCCTCACTAGTGTAAGGAACATCCTATACAACTTTGTACCGGATGCAGACCTTGATGAAGACGAACCTGTTATTGATCAATTGGAGATATTGGCACAAGCTATTGGAGAAGATGTCATCGATCCCGAGACAATAGTCATTGATCACTACGAAAAGAAAAGGGTAGAAATTCTACACAAACAAGTTGAAGAGTTGAAGACAACTGTATCCACAAATACAACAGCACTCCATCAACAGATATAGGATGCGAGAAGTCTACTCATAAGGACTTCAAATTTTGAAAATTTTGTTCAGGATATCACAGAAAAGACATCTAAAACTTCAGAAGAAATAAGGGTTCTTTCATCAAAATTCGATGTAAAGAACACATCTGCAACAGAATTTAGCAAGGAAATGACAAGCCTTGCTCTCATTTTGAGAAAGGCGTCTGAAGAAAGAACAAAGTGTATTTAAGATCTTATTGGATTCCAATTATTTCTTGCCCCCACATTTGATCTCATGCAAAAGACTGCAACCGATGCAGACAACCTGATCAAGGAACCGGACTACAAAACCGTAGAAGACATGGAAAATATAATTGTATCATTGCAAGCAGCACAAAAAAATCTGGAACATGTCACCAGTCAATGGAATCTTTTTCTTCAATCAGCGAAGAAAATTTACAAGGATATCTTCACAAAGTTACAGATATAAACCCTTTGTCCTATGGAGGCAAAAAGGGGAAGAAGATCAAAAAGGAAAGATCAGAATACAGGATGGAAGGAGATCAGGATACTGGAAAGCAGATACAGAGGTAGAAAAGATAACAGACAACACAGTGGAAGCCTACACGAAAAAGTATGTAAGGTGATGTTTTGCCACCAATGCCAAAGGGGAAGATTGTTGATTTACTTAAGTTGTCATTGGTTAAGTTAAAAGCAAACATCAATCCCACTTGAACCGGTAGAATAATTATACTCTTTAATATGTACCAGTAGACCAAACAGAGTGTTAACAACCGATCTTATAAGACATACCGGGGATGTATGGCCAATCGGGTATAAGTTTGATACCGATCGACTGCATGTTAATCTCAACCGGATTATGCGGAGCTGTCTCAGTTAAAACCGAATTATACGGAGCATTCACAGTTGGAACTGAAGTTAGCTTTTTAACTGGAGTTAGCTTTATTTCTATGCAGATGTTTCAAGGTAAACTCAAGATCATTTTGCAAGCTTTTTGCATGCATGATTTATGGGTGAGTTTACAGCTTGGCGGAACCATGAGAAAGTATTTTAATAAGAGTAATGTCTTATAAATATAGGACATAGCATACACAAGATGTGTTGTTGAATATACAGAGCAGGAGAGAGATATCTTCTGAGAGAAGTTACGGTCACAAGAAGTGAAGGGCAGAAAAGTTCAACAGCCAAGAAGAGCGGAAAGGGTAACAAGTATGATCTAATCAGACAAAAAGTGTCATTATAGATCATTGAATTTTGTATTGTTACGCATATTCAAATCCCTCTATCAGGGTGAACCCTAACAGGTTAGTTGTATAAATCTCTTAACCAAGTAACATCTTAATTGGTGTTAAAAGTCCTTTTACAAGGCGACTCCTAACAGAGTCAAGATCCTAACAAGTCTTCTACCAAATCCCTTTACCGGGTAGCACTCTTACAAGTGTTTTGTAAGCTCTTTACATGGCACCTTTATTACTGCAGTAGTAAAGTTGTGGGTTCTGTCCCACCGTGGTTTTCTCCTTCTAACCGAGGGTTTCCACGTATATATGTTGTGTTGACCTATGTATTTCCATTTCTGTTTATGAGTGATTGATTATATTCTATTAATACTACAAGAATATATATATAAGGTTTAATTGGAATAGAAATTGTAAATACTGATTCACCCCCCCCCCCCCCCTCCTCAGTAACCGGTTAGGACTAACATAAGTTAATCATATAAAATAACCCTGTGTAACTTCTATTGGCATTTCTATAGTTATCATTCATGCTTTAGGCATTTGAGCCTTTGTTGCTTGTCTATGGAATGAAAAAGCCCTTGTCACTTGTCGATTTCAATTTTAAACACAGGCTGATAAAATCTGTTAACTAACAGAGAATAAAAAAGTGACAACTTAGCTTCCTCATGACATAGACAAAGTATCAATACTAATACTCATGTGGGTCATTTATATACATTGTAAGTTGTAACAATGCCTTCCATAAGCATTAGATGTGATGAAAATCATGTTTAACCTCAGCCAAGTTTAAAATTAAAATTTGTTGGGATTTGGTATTGTGAATACTGGGAAATTCCTATGTCATAAAATACTGCAAGCAATGCAAAAGTGTATGCTAAACTATTAATATTAATACCGCTATTCTGACTCTCGCCACATGTTTAACATATAAAATGGCATGTGAAAATGTGTAGAGATCATTAATAAACGAAGTGTGTGTCAAATATGTGATCTTATTTAACTTGAAAACTGGCATGGGAACATATGCATGCCATTGGCACTGGTCTGGCCTAGAGGCCCTACAACAATGATGCATGTAGGAGTCGGTGAATATGATTTTAAATTCCAAAAAAGAGCAAGCATATAACAACCTCGGGGATGGAACTTTGATGAAGTTATCCTAATAGGCTAATTGAAATGGTTTAGAAATAAAGGGCAGGCAAATAAGGGGGGCAGGAAAAAGGTCGGAATTGAGAGTTATCAAGGACTGTCACTAGACAAAAGAGAGGAGAGGCTGTAAGGTACTTGACTTACATGTAAACAAATGAGTCTCTAATGCATGCATGCATTTTGTTGTTGTATATTTATGTAGATAATGTAATCCGGCTGTGACTGCAAACCCTACAAAATCCAAATATGAGACTAGACAGAGAGCTGAAAGAAATCTGCTTCAAAATATTTAATAAACTGAAGCAGCAACTAGTAAAATCAAAACTCTAAACCATGCTCATCAATAATGTGGAATGTGAACAGACCTATTTGATCACCGAAAAATAGATGAATATTTCATAAAGGAGAAGATTACCATTCTGAGATGGTTTGGACGTCAACTCAGGCACAAATTTATTATTTTCCTAGGTGTGGGTTGGTGGACCCACCACTACCTCGATACACTGCATCCTATATATTCGTTTGCCTTTACATTAGAAGGGTAGTTTAGGCAAATCTCCAAATTGTGATTGAAATATAATCATGAAGGTTTATAGGTGCTATGGGAGTATACAGAAAACTAATTTCATCCAGGATTATATCTATATTGTTGGAAAACAATTAGGGACCCCTTAAAGCTTCTAAAACCACTAGCATTCATAAAAGTTTGGAACCCTTAAGCACAGGAGAGGGAAGGATCCCAAACCATTAGTTACACTATCCTATGTTTAAGGACTCTAGTTCAGTTACAAGCTTTGCAAAGATTTGTGTGGGGTAGAAACTGTCAAGTGGTGTCTTGATCCTTATATTTTGGAGAGCATAAAGCCCAAGTTGGATGCTGCTTTGGAAGTTTCTAAAGATTATGCTATGCCTTCAAGTATTATTATGGAAGATTCTGTTTCACTGAGGGTTAGGATTGGAGGGAGACAAAGAAGAAGACAACACTTTATAGAATTATACATACAATGACTCACCCTCCATTTTGAAGTAATTTTATGTCTCAGTCAGAATTTGTTAGTGCTGATAAAAGCATGAGTGATAAGCCCCTTCAAAATGATTGATTCTGGTGAAATCCCCATTTATTAATATGGTATCAATCCCCTCCCTTTCATCTTAAAAAACCCAAATTTTACAAAAAAATAAAAAGTTTTCTCAAATTAGCCAAATAATAGTATGAGTTTAAGGTTAAATTCAAACCTCCAGCTCAGCTGACTTCATTGCAATGGGAATACAGACAAGGAAGATTCCAGCCATTGCAATTGCAGTGTTACGCCTCCAGTGCTTAGGTCTACAAAACCACCCTCCAGTCATACTCCACACATTGGTTGGGTACCCAGGGTATTTACCCTCGGGATGTGCACCATGGCCTCCACCCATTCTTGCCAACAGCTGATCTGTCAACCATTATTCATTAGCTTTAAACCATAGTTAACTATTAATCTGAAGTCATATTCAATCATGCAATACCCATAATTTACAAGGAATAAGACACTGAACCAATCAAAGAAAAATTAATAAACCCACACAGCCTGCTGTCATATTTTATCGTGAAGGTCCATAATGACAAAGTGGTAAACACTGAACCAGACAAGTAAAAACATCATAAGGTTTGAATAAAAGAAGAAAAACAACTTTATGATGTGATCATCTCCAACTGCGTTTTCTTCTAATAAACCCAGGAGAATAGTTTAAACCTATGATCATTTCCAACTGGGTTCTCTTCTCATTTGTGTGGGTGTGCATCAGATAGTAATTACCAACACAAGTTTATCAACAAAAGGGTCATAGATGAAAAACAAAATTGAACAAGTCAGAAGATGCCACTCCTAAGAAATGCTTCGAGTACTCACAAAAATCCCTCTTGGCTGATACAATTTTCTCAACCCTCAAAGTGGCTTCAGCAAAGCTTTCACCCTGTGATAGATCTGATAATTGCTAAAGACACACACAATCTCTTTGACAATGATAGTGTCATGTCCCCTCTCTAGTTTGACTAGCAGAGTCATGAGAGTTGGCCTATTATTGGAGTCTTGTAGGCTAGCAGTGGTGGATAGAGACTCATACTGGATACTCAGTGACCAGAGTTGGTTCTACAGTCAGTTTGAGAGCCAGTCGGGGCACTTCCTTAATTTTAGGGATTTTCCTAAAATTTAGGAGGTTGTGGCAGTGACCAAATTTGAGGCTCCTTGGGACCAGTATACAGTTTCAGTTTCAGGGTGACAGGGTGAATCCCCTAGTTTCTAGGAGCATCCCTAGTTTTTAGGGATGGGACTGCCAGTTGGCCCACATTGGCCGGCATTAGTCACAGACAGGTGACAGGACCAGTTCACTAATTATTTGGTTGGTTTGGCTTTCCAGTTGAATAAAAGGAAATATTTTTAATATTTCCTAAGTTTGCGTTTAAATAAATTAAAATAAAGCTATTTATATAGCTAATTGGAGTAATAAGGGGAATTTTGGCTTCATCTAGTCAGGCAGGCCTATATGTTATAGCTCGTTGGAAAGGTCTTGAATTATTATAACTTATTTTCATCATCCGGAGACCTTCTGGCACCTAAAGTTATGTTATTTGAGGAAAGGGGTGTTTTTCCTATACATAAAGGTCTTTTAATTGAGAAGATGTCATTTTATAATAAAGGGAAAGGCATATTCTCCCTTTAGGGTTCGATTGGCTTTGAGAGGGAGAGAAAAGGAGATGTTGGCTCATTCTTTCATGATCTTTTACATCTTCATTCTTGGTATTTGCGATTTTGCTCTGAGGAGCGATTCTAGAGGACTGGGACGCAAACCCTAGAGCTTGGCTATTGGGACGCAAACCCCAATAGATGGTTTCAGCAGCATTCTACAGTATCGTTTCAGCAGTTGACAAAGATTGTGCATTGCACGTTGGGGGTCTTGTTTGGCACGTTGGGATCCTCTTGCTGCCTTGGCGTGACTATAGCAGCTGTATGGCTGCCTTTCAGCTGGCACGTGGGTTGCTGGTTGGCTTACGTCAGCCATCTCTACCCTTGAGTGCGGGGCTAATCCATTCTTGCAGTTGGCGTCATCATTCCTTGTTTGTAAACACCTTGCCGGCATACTGATTGCATATCTTGCCTGGTACGATTTGTAGCTATTCTGGTTGACTGAATATTATATTATTGCACGTTGTTTCCAGCCTATTTCATATTTGCTACTGTTGTTATTTATTGTTTTACTTATATCTGGAAAATACAAAAAAAAAGAAACAATCCTTCTGCAACTTCTGTCTAATTCTCCAAGACCACAAAGAAAGCACAAATAAAATATATTATTTTAATTAAAATTTACAGAAGTTCAGTGAAAGGATCCTTTTGGTATCTTTTAGTGGTATCAGAGCCTGAATCCTGCCAGCCTGTAGGGTTTCAGTGAATTTATCACAACAGGTTACAGAAAAGGGTTTGATAATTCATTTCAGCATTTGGCATCTATTTTTATATATCTTCTATGCATCCTGGTGGAGAAATACACAGGTTCTATGAGCGCAAGAGAAACCAGTGGCGAGCAGGGGCTGCCAGAGACGCAGAGACACCAACTATGGGTGAGGCACAGAGTGTTGCTGGTGACGGCATGCCTACAAAGGTAGAGGAAAGAGAGTTCATGAGAACTTTGATTGCTACGTAGCCCAGGATAGTCCAGACACTTGACAGATTACAGGATACCCTGGAGCGGATGGAACTGGATAGGCGTGGAGGTAGATAGGAAAGACAGGGAAGGAGCAGGTCGGTTTTCATTGCAGGAAACCAGCGCAATCATCGATCCCATGTCTCAGCAGGGAGCTCCCTTGATTCCCATAGACAGGGACGTCCACGTGTTCCTGCTCTGGATAGACCATTATTGCCCCAGTTTGGGAAAGTTGAGCAGCCAGCACAGGTGGAGCCACCTGAGGTTGGATTCCAGGATCCAGTCATGGCAACTACAGCTGAGTGGAGAGCCCTACCCCCAGAGGTTAGGGATGTTTTTCCTTTTCCACAGTATTGTGCATAGCGTAGGGATAACACCAAGTTCAGAGGAGACAGGGGCTATAGACCACAGCAGAATAATGACCTCAGTAGAGCCACTGCGAAGATCACACTGGCTACCTATGATGGCACGAGTGATACGAGTGCACAAGCTGGATATCTATTTATCGTTGACCTATGCCTGAGAGAGAGGCTATACAGTTTGCGGTTTTGCATTTAGACGGGGTTGCCTATGATTGGTGGCACCATGGATTGGTCACCCAGGATCACGCCATGGTTCACTCCTATGCTGAATTCACTGAGCGGCTCATTGCTAGGTTTGATCGTAAAGACAAAGACCTTTACTACTGGGAGTTGGCACACATTAGGCAAACAGGGAACATGGGGTCTTTTGTGAATGAGTTCCAGTGTATTGCAGTCATGGTTCTTGACATGTCTCAGAGTCGTTGTGTGATGTTGTTCATAGAGGGTTTGCAGGACAGGCTGAAGGGACTGGTACAAGCATTTAGGCCAGCCACCCTCAAGGAGGCCATTGATGTTACATTTAGACTGGACACCCCTCCTACTTATTATCAGGCAGATAAGAAACCTTTCAGGGATTCTCGGCCTCCCCAGAAGGCCAACACTTCCCAGGGTAGAGGGGGACCACCTTCTAGACCACCCAGGATGGACCAGGAGACACAGAATGATTTGAGGAGGAAGAAACTATGCTTTTCATGCAAAGAACCTTGGAAGCCCGGGCACCGTTGTATGGGAAAGGGCAAGGTTCATTTGATTGAGGTGACATCTGAGTATGGAGATGAGGAGATACCAAACACTGACACTGAGGACAGCCCTAAGGAGACTCATCAAGAGCAACCATAGTTGGAGTTGGACATACCTGAGTCCTTGGCGGCAGCCAAAGTGACTATGGCTACCTTATCCGGTTATCCCAAATTCCACACCTTTCGGCTGAAAGGTACATTACAGGGCCAGCGAGTCATGAGCTTGGTCGATACAGGAGCCACACATAACTTTATTGATCAGAAATTGGTTGAGAAACGTGGGCTGCAGTCTGAGGTATTTGATGGTTTTGGAGTAAAGGTTGCAGATGGTGCAGTTTTGGGTTGCACTGGGAGGATCTCACAGCTTAGCATTCAGATGGGGGATTTTACCTTGACAGATGACTTCTATATTCTACCCCTGGAGAATTATGATGTTATTTTGGGTATGCATTGGCTATAGGGTATTGGAAGGTATATTATTGATCACCACCACATGTAGTTAGAGTTTATGTCTGGTGGGAAGAAGGTGATCGTGAGACCAGCTTCAGACGGTGGACCTAAGGAGGTGACTTCTCGCAGGATGGAGTCTATTATTAGACATGATGATATGATTTGGGCTACATGCTGTTTTGTGAAGTCCAAAACACCTACTCCTCAGGATGGCAGGGCATTTCATGTTGATATTCAGTCAGTAATGGACCGACATGGCAGAGTTTTTGGTGACATACCTCCTAGTGTACCTCCGGATAGAGGGTTTGAGCATGGGATAGAGATGGAGGATGGAGCTAAACCAGTGATCACCACCCCATATCGTCATCCTAGAGCATACAAGGATGAGATTGAGAAGACCATTCATGAGTTGTTGGACATGGGCTTCATACACCCCAGCTCTAGCCCGTTTGCTTCTTCTGCGGTACTTGTCAAGAAGGATGGGACCTTGCGGATGTGTATAGATTACAGAGCACTGAACAAAAAGACAATCAAGAACAGATATCCGATTCCACGCATTGATGAGTTGTTAGATGAGCTTCATGGGGCTATCTACTTCTCTAAGATTGATCTTCGTTTAGGTTATCATCAGATTCGTGTGCGATCAGAGGATGTACACAAGACTGCTTTCCGCTGCCACTACGGATAGAATGAGTTCTTGGTGATGCCTTTTGGCCTTACCAATGCACCGGCCACCTTCCAGTCATGCATGAACCACATCTTCAACAAGAAGTTGAGGAAATCGGTGTTGGTATTCTTTGATGATATTTTGATTTACAGCCGTACTTGGGAGGACCATCTCAGACATGTGGAGGAGGTACTTAGCATCACGGAGAGTCAATCTCTATTTGCTAAGTTGTCCAAATGTGAGTTTGGACTTACAGAGGTTTTATATTTGGGACATGTGATCAGTGCTAATGGAGTGACGGTGCATGAGGAGAAAATCCAGGCGATTCATGACTGGTCCTGCCCTCAGAAGCGTGGATTCCTTGGTTTGTGTGCTTATTACAGGAGATTTGTGAGGGGTTTCTCTCAGTTGGCAGCACCACTGACAGACCTCACAAAGAAAGGAGCTTTCAGATGGATAGAACAGGCACAGGGAGTCTTTGACAGACTCAAGGAGGTTATGAGTACTTGTCCAGTTTTGGCACTTCTCGACTTCTCGCAGCCATTTGTGCTTGAGTGTGATGCTTCAGGCATGGGCATAGGAGCAGTTTTGATGCAGAACAGGCACCCCATTGCCTATGAGAGTAGGAAGTTGCGGGATAATGAGAGGCTGTATTCCACATATGACAAGGAAATGTTGGCTATCATGCATGCATTAGCCAAGTTCAAACAGTATATTGTTGGCAGCAAATTTGTGGTGAGGACGGACCATAATAGTCTAAAATATTTCCTTGATCAAACAGAGCTTAATGATAGGCAACAAAAGTGGGTAAGCAAGGTGCAGGCGTATGATTTTGACATAGAGTTCATCAAGGAGAAGAACAATACTGTTGTTGATGCACTTTCTAGGAAGCCATCAGTTGCTGCCCTATGTTCATTAAGTGAGATTTCAGTAGATTGGAAGGCTCAACTTTTAGTTTAGTATTCCAAAAATCAGCATGCTTGTGAGATCATGGATGGGTTGACACAGGATGATGGATATGGTGTAGTGGATGATGTCATCTACTACAATGGCAGGGTCTACCTTGTTCCTGAATCACAGTTGAAGGAGCACGTTTTGCATGCTTACCATGATACTCCTACAGCAGGACATCCGGGTTATGGTAAGACCTATAAGGCGGTACGGGAGAGATTCTCTTGGAAGGGTCTCAAGGATGATGTCTTACGCCATGTTCGTGAATGCATGACTTGTCAGCCGAACAAGTCAGAGCATACTTTTTCGGCTGGATTGTTGCAGCCTCTACCTATACCGAAGCAAAAGTGGATAGGGATATCTATGGACTTCATTACAGGTCTTCCTCAAGTTCAAGGGAAGGACTGTATTTATGTTGTGGTGGACAGGTTGACTAAGTATGCCCACTTCTTTCCTATTGCAGCGGACTTCACAGCTTCACAGGTAGCTGAGCTGTTTTTCAGAGAGATATTTAGACTCCATGGTCTCCCCAAGACCATAGTGACTGACAGGGACAGCAGGTTCATGAGTTCCTTCTGGCAGGAACTTTTCAAGCTAGCAGGCACAAAGTTGACCCCCAGCACTAGCTACCATCCTCAAACGGATGGATAGACTGAGGTAGTTAATAAGTGGGTGGAGGGGTATCTACGCAACTATGTATCAGGGCAACAGAAGGCATGGGTGCGTTGGCTGTATTTGGGCGAATATTGTTATAATACTACACACCACATGTCCATTGACATGACTCCCTTTAGAGCTCTTTATGGCTACGAGGCATTATCTTTTGTTGATTTAGCTTTCAGTGACAGCAGAGTTCCCTTGGCACAGGATTGGTTACAGGAGAACCAAGATATCATGAGATCTCTCAGGGAGAACTTGCAGCATGCTCAGAATTAGCAAAAGATGTATGCTAATCGGCACGAGACGGAGAGAGCATTTGAGGTGGGTGACATGGTTTTCCTTCGTCTACAGCCTTACAGACAGAGCACCCTTAAAACTGGGAGGAGCTGAGAAGCTCAAACCTAGTTTTTATGGACCTTACAGAGTACTCGGGCGAGTTGGAGAGGTGGCCTATGAGATTGAGTTACCACCAAATAGTAGGGTTCATAATGTGTTCCATGTGTCATGCCTGAAGAAGGCACTGGGGCAGCATATTACAGCATCACGCGATTTACCTCCTTTGGATGAAGAGGGTAAATTGACTTTGGTCCCTGAGGAGATTCTGGAGGTCAGGGAGAGACGATTGAGGAGTAGGGTGATTCGAGAGTACTTGGTGAGCTGGAGAGGTCTACCCATAGAG
The DNA here is from genome assembly GCA_027943335.1 of Chamaecyparis obtusa. Lineage (NCBI taxonomy): Eukaryota > Viridiplantae > Streptophyta > Pinopsida > Cupressales > Cupressaceae > Chamaecyparis > Chamaecyparis obtusa. Next base: position 182,673 of record BSBK01009816.1, read on the forward strand.
GACGCCACCTGGGAGGGTGAGTCCATTTTGCAGCATCCAGCATTGCAATTGCTTGTGGGCAAGCATCTTCGAGAGGGGAGGACTGTCATGTCCCCTCTCTAGTCTGACTAGCAGAGTCATGAGAGTTGGCCTATTATTGGAGTCTCGTAGGCTAGCAGTGGTGGATAGAGACTCATACTAGATACTCAATGACCAGAGTTGGTTCTACAATCAATTTGAGAGCCAGTCGGGGCAGTTCCCTAATTTTAGGGATTTTCCTAAAATTTACGAGGTTGTGACAGTGACCAGATTTGAGGCTCCTCGAGACCAGTATACGGTTTCAGTTTCAGGGTGACAAGGTATATTCCCTAGTTTCTAGGAGCATCCCTAGTTTTTAGGGATGGGACTGCCAGTTGGCCCACATTGGCCGACATCAGTCACAGACAGGTGACAGGACAAATTCACTGATTATTTGGTTAGTTTGGCTTTCTAGTTGAATAGAAGGAAATATTTTTAATATTTCCTAAAATAAAGCTATTTATATAGCTAATTGGAGTAATAAGGGGGATTCTGGTCAGGCAGGCCTATGTGTTATAGCTCGTTCGAAAGGTCTTGAATTATTATAACTTATTTTCATCATCCGGAGACCTTCTGGCACCTAGAGTTATGTTATTTGAGGAAAGGGGTGTTTTTCCTATACATAAAGGCCTTTTAATTGAGAAGATGTCGTTTTATAATAAAGGGAAAGGCATATTCTCCCTTTAGAGTTCGATTGGCTTTGAGAGGGAGATAAAAGGAGATGTTGGCTCATTCTTTCATGATCTTTTACATCTTCATTCTTAGTATTTGCGATTTTGCTCTAAGGAGTGATTCTAGAGGACTGGGACGCAAACCCCAAAGCCTGGCTATTGGGACGCAAACCCCAATAGATGGTTTCAGCAGCATTCTACAGTATTGTTTCAGCAGTTGACAAAGATTGTTAAGTTCAGCATTTGGGAGTGCTTGTGCATTGCACGTTGGGGGTCTTGTTTGGCACGTTGGGATCCTCTTGCTGCCTTCGCATGACTATAGCAGTCGTACAATTGCCTTTCAGCTAGCACGTGGGTTGCTGGTTGGCTTACGTCAGCCATCTCTACCCTTGGGCGCAGGGCTGATCCAATCTTGCAACTGGCGTCATCATTCCTTGTTTGTAAACACCTTGCTGGCATACTGATTGCATATCTTGCCTAGTACGATTTGTAGCTATTCTGGTTGACTAAATATTATATTATTGCACACTGTTTCCAGCCTATTTCATATTTTTTGTTGTTATTTATTGTTTTACTTATATCTGGAAAATACAAAAAAAAAAGAAACAATCCTTCTGCAACTTCTGTCTAAATCTCTAAGACCACAAAGAAAGCACAAGAAAATCTATTATTTTAATTAAAATTTACAGAAGTTCAGTGAAAGGATCCTTTTGGGATCTTTCAGATAGATTCTTGAGAATGTGTAGGGTCCATGCTTTTATCCAAACAAATCCACAGCCATTTCCTTTCATTCTAGGGCACAGTCCTTTCATCAAATGTTTCCCTACACATCTGATCTCTGGAGATATGGCAATAAGATTGACACGTGCTCCATCTGGGCCCATCGAATTAAAGTGACATCAGCTTTATCTGTTTTGGATAAGCCCAATTTTAATGGTGAAAGGAAGCCAAGTGCCGAATAAACGCTTCTAAATACTAAATCTAACAAAGATGGTGCGGAAAATTTCTGACTAACCCTTAAATTATTGCCAATTAGATAAACACATGCAAAATCAGATTTAAATAGTAAAACTCACAACACCAGATATACGTGGGAAAACCCTTTCGGGAAAAAACCCACACTCCAAAAACTAGACTCAATTGTATTATCAGCAACAACAACAGTTACAATTCAATGCCTAGAGCCAATGCTCTACAAGAGTAAATACAGCAGCAGAGAATTCTAGAGAATATTCAGCACATAAAAGTTTCTTGAATCTTAAAAGATAACCAACCTATCATACAAAGTACACTGAGAAGCCACATATTTATAGAGCTCAACACAAGCAGAAAGTGCCCATGGTTTCCAAAACCAACTCCAATGCCAAAGAGGTATGTTGTGTCAACTTGCTAAACCCATGACACATTGCACATAACAACTTCCAATGCAACAAAGCATAACTCATCCATAACGGTCACCTTGCCATATGCAACACCTACCTCACACCACTTGTCAAAAGTGAACTCCACCATATCTATCAACTATCAAAAAATAACTCTTCGTGACTCTTCCACCGAACTAGTAACCATCATAGTCATAATAGAAATTTGACTTAGTTCAAACATGACAACCTATGACACTAGCTCCCTAATTTCAGGACTTCCAAAGTGGGTCTAACATAAAATAAAGTAAATAACTAAATTAGCATGTTTGGACTATAAGATTGAGACACCTTAAACCCAACAAAGGGCACTAGAGATGATAGTGATCCCAGCTTTGCCAATATGGAGGTTTGTAATCAGTAGGGTTTTCACAAATCCCAAGGAAGTTTTGCACTCATTGAAATTGGGGCCATTGTTGGATAAAGAGATCACTTCAGAGCATATACAAACAGTAATTTTGGGGAGATAAGGTGACTAAACAATAAGAGTGGCTAAGCAAGTCAATCTTATCTGCTAATTTCAAAACTTTTGGCCCACTCTAGCAAAGCTTCATGAATGGCTCAGTCTCCAATAAAAGCTATTAGTGGAGGAGGGTTCTACTAATTGTTTGTGTACAAAAAGGTGATTCCTAGTTATCTGTAAATCCCCTTCAGACAAGGATACTTTGCATGCAAAGAAGGCCCATGGCTTTGAGGCAAAGCTTCCGTAGGATTTACTTAATGGTTTCCAGACTTTACCCCTTTTCTCCAATCTAGATGAAGGTTCTGAACCTTCCTCTTCAGAGAAATTTTCGGGAAAACTAATTTTTCTCCCAAATATGAACAAGATGATGAGGTATTTTACCTTTGCAAAAATTCTTGTGGGTTTTGATATATCCAAGAAACTGTCAAAAAGGTATGTTTAAAAGTTGATAATAGGATTTGGAAGCAACAACTTGATTTTGAAGGAATTGCCTTTAGGTGTTGATCATGCTTTGCAAGCCACACAACTGCAAAATGTCCAAATCATGTGGTTTAACAACCTTCTTCCTCAAGGCAGGCCACTTGGTGAGAGAGGGGACTGAATTGTGGCATCATTTGATCAATCCTGACTGTTATGAGAATGATGTTTTAGAGGCTTCTTCTGATAGTGCCTCCTCAACTTCTAGAAATCATCCTTTGGCATTCACTTGCAGGATTATCAATGCCGTCCTCTGGTGGGAAATATGATTCCTTTCCTAAATCCTTCTTCAGTAGGTAGGTCTTCTTCTGAAAATGCTGAAGTGAGCACCCCTCCTGAAGTTCTGAGGCTGCAGATTCCTTCTCCTAAAAAAGCTTCTAAAATTTTTGATGTTTGGGTCATGGTAGAAAGGAAAAGGAAGGAGACTCGCTTGGCTAAAGACATAAACTTTAATAGCAATATGATTCCGCATTCTCATATTAAGAAGGGTTAGCCTGGTAAATAAGAGTTCTTTAAAGTTTTCATTTCCTCCGAACTTCCTAAATTGAAAGTCTTTCAATAGTTTAATGGTAAGCACGGCATGGTTGTTATTTTTGGGTTTTTCCTTTTATAATTTTATTTAATGTTAAAGAACCCATAATCCCTCATTCATTGATAAAAAAGATAAAGTCACAGATAAAAAAACCCTTGCTTGAAATGTAGTCACATAAAAAGTCCTCATAATATGAAAGTATCAAACTTATACCTTATCAAAATTCCTATTTAAATATGTCAGAGTCTCACACTCGACATAACCCTCATTAAATGGGAAATATCAGCCCTTGTTTCTCAGAAATAACCCATGTTTACTAGGTGCTAGCATTCAAATTAGTTGAACAAATTGGCAAAAGTTTAAAAATCATCCCAATTTTATCAGGATTTTGTATCAACTATTCTTAAATTTAATCTCCACTCACGTAGAACTCAAATAAACCCGGATCACATGTAATAGGATGAGCTCAAGTAGCAAACTCAGCGATACAAGAACCCCAAATTCAAATCCCACTGAGATGTGATAAAGCGTTATAACTGGTAGAAGTATCACAGCCGACTCACTGGGTGCAGAACTGGAACACTCAAAGGGACGAGGCTGGGTCCAAGTCAAAGAAGTAAACCCCTTGGTTGTGGCTTCCAAGCCAGAAACTATCCCACAACGAGAATTTAGAGTCATAATATGAATAAAACAACATTAAAGTTTGTACTCATATTAAACTCAGTCCTCATTATGGCTTAACCTAGTTTATCAGAACTTAGACATAGTTAAACATTACCCCCAAAATTCGAAACGAACAATTTATCATCATTTCAACACAGAAAAATAACCCTCGTTTAATTTGAACTTGCATTCAACATTAGTCATTGTAAACGGAAAAAACATCAATCACAATTTATCGAGATTCCATTGTAGTCATATGAACTTTAAACCCACGCTAAATATATGCTCAAATTATACGTAATCCTCACGATTACAAAAATGTGATGCACTGATGTAGATTATTAAATAAAACCCTAATGCAGCTTAGAATAATCAGCGGATACAAAGTCCCAAAATGCTGATGTTTCCAAGTGGATAATTTCTGCTTAACAAGATTGAAGAAATAATTGATATTTATGATCAATCTAACTGGACATTTTGCAATTACTTGCAGCAGAGAATTTAGAAATTTTACAGGTGACAAACTAAACAGATATTTATAAGGTGTAGATCCACAATATGCACACAAGATAAATGAAAGAGAACGATCATGGAAAGACACAGATGTGCGTACCTGGTTAAAGTCGCCTCCTGATTGTTGACAGAAATTTGCAAACCGCGCCTAGAAGCGAATGACTGGTACGAATTTTGTCGAAAAGAAAAAGAGGGCCTTAAACATTTAATTAAAAATATGCATTTGAAATAAATTTATCGAATGCTTTTTACTCGTGGAAATCTAAGGATTATGAATATTTGTTTTCTAGTGTTTTAGAGTTTTTTTTATAAGTTTAGAAACAAAATTTTAAGCCGGTAAACATTTAAAAATACATGATTTTATATCATAAGTTTAATAATAACACAAATTTTTAAAAGTTAACAAGATAAGTTCCACTTAGATGCAATGAGTGTCAAGTGTTCCATTCATTCTCATGAAAGATGGTTTGTTGTGAACCAGTACTCATGAAACATGGGTCAATGAGTTTGACTCAAAAACAACATAGTTGAATCCTGATAGCAAAATCACACTTTGACTTACTATCAAAAATATCTCCTACTTATCAATTGATGAGCTTAATGGGCTTTATAATGAGTGGTCCATAAGGCACAACACTTGTTGAAGGTTTTGCAAATAGGGTTGCAAGAAAAGTGGGCTTAACCTTGGAGGAAACTTTGTGGTTAAGCGAACTTGAGCTGGAGTAGTACTGGATTGGTGACCTCACAGGAAGCCTGATGCTTAACATTTTTGAGCATCGCCTCGATGCAATGAGTGTCAAGTGCTCCATTCATTCTCATGTGAGATGGGTTCTTGTGAACCACTACTCATGAAACATGGGTCAATGAGTTTGACTCAAAAACTACACAATTGAATCCTAATAGCAATATCACAATTTGACTTGCTATGGAAAAATATCTCCTACTTATCAATTGATGAATGGTTCATAAGGCACAACACTTGTTGAAGGATTTGTGAATGGGGTTGGAAGAAAAGTGGACTTAACTTTGGAGGAAACTCCATGGTTAAGCACACTTGAGTTGGAGTAGTACTAGGATGAATGACCTCCCAAGAAGTCTTGGTGCTTCACCTTTGTAAGCATCACCTAGATGCAATAAGTTTTGAGTGTTCCATTCATTCTCTAGTGAACCACTATTCATGAAACATGTGTCAATGAGTTTGACTCAAAAATTACACAGTTGAATGCTGGTAGCAATATCACAATTTGACTTGTTGTGGAAAATATCTCTTACTTATCAATAATATGTTAAAACAAAAATGTGACAAGTAGTTCATTTCTTTAATAATCTTTAGTAGTTCTCATTTATCTTTCAACATTTTCCTATTTTAAAATATTTTTCTCTTACCTTGTTTGTTTAATATCTTTTCTTAAGTAAGGAGTGATGAGAAATCTTTTATTGTTTAATAAAACAAGTGAAATCATAATAGTCCATTGTGTGAATTCTTCTAAAAAATGTGAGTTTTTATTTTATTAATCTTATAATTTAATTCATTTTAAACTATATTTTTGTATATCTATCTTAATCATATTCTCCAAAATAATTGCAAAGAATTGATTTGTGAAATGTTGTCACAAAAGTTTGCAACCTTGTTTAGGTGATGGTTATTGACCTAAACAACCTTGTGAAACATGGAAACAATCTCTCAATGTGGGACTTCATCAATGAGATTGAATCTCTGGAGAAAGTTGGCTTCCTTTACAATCAAGATGCATCTAGAATCTAATGGCTTGAAGGGGATATTAGATTGTGTGAAGCAATTAAATAAATTGCATTACATTAAGGGACTTATTTATATATGATGGAATACAATAACCGTGTGTGCACGGGTTCAACAAATAGTTTAAAATAAGTTATCAAATAATAACAAACCCAACTAAATGATAACAAGCATAAACTAACAACCACACGTGGAGAAAATGATGGAATACCCAACATTCCCCCCTTATTACATCATTTCTTTAAAGTATTAATGAGAGAGTCTTGAAAAGTTTTAAACTTCACACATGCAAGAGGCTTGGTGAAGATATCGACACATTGATCCTGGGTGGAGCAGAATTGAAGTTGAATGTCATTTTTTTGAACATTCGTATGAAGTGACAGTCAACTTCAATATGCTTTGTGCATTCATGAAATACTGGATTACGAACAAGTTTGAGAATACTTTGATTATCACAATAGAGGATTTGTGGTCCCCCCAATCCTTCTAATATGTGATGTAGCCAAATTGCATCACACACTACTGCACTTTCTACATGATATTCGACCTCTATTGAAGAATGAGCAACTATGGGTTGCTTCTTACTTCCCCAAGAAATAGGACCTGATCCTAGGAAGAAAAAAAATCCAGATGTAGATTTTCTATCATTAATGAAACCTACATAATTTGCATCTACATACCCTGTCAAGAAGAATTGATCATTCTTTTTATATTCCAAACCATGATTCATGGTACCTTGGATATACCTTAGTACCCATTTTGCTACTTTCCAATGCCACCTTTTTGGATCTTGCATGAATCTTGATAGATAGTTAACAACAAAACTAATGTTTGGTTTGGTATAGGTCAAGTAAATCAGATCTCCAACCATTTGTCAATAGAGAGTTGCATTCACCTGAGGAGATGTAGATCACTGGTAGATAATTGAAGACCTGATTCCATAGGAGTAGACATAGGTTTGGAATCCATCATTCTGAACTTCTCAAGCAATGTCTTGGCATATCTTTGTTTTGATACAAAGATACGGTGATTTTTTCTCCATACCTCTAAGCCTAGCCAATAGTGTAGTAGCCTAAGATCTATCATGTCAAATGCCTTCTTAAGATCATTTTTGGTAGTTTCAACCATTGCTTCTGAACTTCCTATGATAACCAAGTCATCAACATTTACATTAATGATCACAATATCCCCCATTGATCCTTGAGGTAGAGATTTGGATCATATGGATGCCTAGTGAAGCCATGTTGTAGTAGATGTTCATCAATTTTATATACCAGGCCCTGGGAGCCTGTTTGAGACCATAGAGGGACTTGACAATTTTACATACCTTTAGCTTTTTCAGGTGCAACATATCCCTCTGGTTGGGTCATATAGACCTCTTCCTTAATATCACCATTTATAAATGCACTTTTTGCATCCATTTGGTATAGTTTCCAATCAAATTGGGAAGTTAAAGAAAATATCATTATAATGGTCTTAATTTTAGTAGTGAGAGCAAATGTTTCCTCATAGTCTATTCCTTCTTTTTGGCCATAACCCTTGGCTACAATTCTAGCTTTATGCTTATCTATACTACTATTTGCTTTATACTTAATCTTAAATATCCACTTACAACCAATTGTTTTCTTACCAAGTGATAGATCAACAAGCTTCCAAGTGTTGTTTTTCAATTGAGATTGATATTCTGTATCAATAGCCTCTTTCCAAGGCTTTGACTCTAGTGCTTCCTAAATAGTAGATGGTTCAAAGTTATCAATAATAAAAGTCATCAAGGAAAAATTTACCTCATTACGAGCCATGTTGCGAGTCCTTGGACCAGAACTAGAAGTGTCTAGAACTCCATCCAATTTTGCATCTCAGATGGTACTAGTATACCACTTTGGTAATGGTTTTCTAAAACTGGTGGGTGTCAATTGACCACCAATATTCTCATCATTTGTCTCATCCAAGTTGAATATAGGAGCACTATTTATAGTAGATAATGATGTAGGAGGAGAACTTGGTTCACTCTTCCCATCAAAAATTACATCTCTACTAATGTATATTTTCTTTGTGTTGGGATCCAAAAGACAATATGACTTGGATTCATCACTATATCCAACAAAAATACATTGCATTGACTTTTCATCTATCTTCTTCCTTTTTTGGTTAGGAATATGCATATAGGAAATGCAACCAAACACATGAAGATGAGAGATAGAAGGCTTTACCCCTGACCATGCTTCTTCTAGAATGATACCATCAAGGCCTTTGGTTGGTGCATGATTAAAAAGATAAACTACAGTGTGTACAGCTTCGACCCAATATTCATGTCCTAATAAATAATTTTTCAACATACTTCAAATCATCTCCATGATGATACAATTTCTTTGTTCAACATGTTGGTTACTGAATCAACAAATTGGAAAATTCTATGAGCTTGCCAAACTCAATGCTCAAATCTTCCATAGGATTCAAACAACTAATGGGAATGATCGATTATAACCCTCTTCCCCTACTCTTTAGGTTTTGCAAAACCAAGTCAGGTGGGCCTATACCTTAACACTATCTATTGGTTAAGGATTTTATAGAAGATAGAGTTAAATGATCTATCAAGGTGGCAATAGAATCTTGAGATGGATCAAATTTTGAGATTCACAATTACTTGGGTTCTTTCAATACTTCAATTGCTTTTGATTGTATCTTCCTTTTGATTCTATGTATATCTTTATGAGATAATTTTTAAATTCATTACTTGAATGAATCTGTCACCTAACTAGCCTCTATGTGCTCAATTTACCTTCACATGTTTAAATTAGTCTTATTAAATTTAACTTTTGTTAGAAAAACACCAACAAGACAAAACTAATATGACAACAATATCAATTATGATAATCAAATTGCAACATAATCAAATTAAATATCCCACAAGATGGCTTAATCAGTTTCTATTTTCTTAGAAATAGAAATCACAAAGAACTAATCAAATAGAAATAATAAATTCACACCTTTGAGAGGTGAAGTACTGATTTGTATTAAACTTGAAAGGATGATAACATAAAATTGAGTAGGAAATATGTGAAAATATCACAACTAAATAACTAATCAGACTTGATATAAAAACATGAAGCATTTGTCAAGCATCTCCAAGAAAAGTTCTACAATTATGGACGTGTTTGAGATATTCCTTGGAGGCATAAGTGTCTACATTATAAATGATATCCCAGACATCATACTCCAACTCGATCATATGCTCCATTTGCGCATAGGTCCCATCTAATTTTGGTCCATCTATATGTGCAACATCCTGGGAAGTTGCAAGAATAGCCTTACATTCTTCTAACCATAGATCCATCTTTTTCAAGTCTCCATTCTGATCTGAAAACTTTGGAAGTTCATGTCTGATTGCTACCTTAAACTCACCATATTTTGATTCCAAAGCCTCTATAAACTCAACATGCTTAGCAATTACTTTATTCATTAAGGAAATTGATTTAGTGTCTCCCTCATTCATGTTCGTATCATGCAATTTGGCATCCAACCGATTCACATTTTGTTTTGTACAATCATGTTCTTTGTATTCGTCATGTAAATTATCCAAAAAAATTCCAAAGTACACTTTAACTTATCAAATCTATTTTGCAACATAATAGAAGTAGTATCCATTCTTAGACTTTTCATTTTTTCATTCATTTGTTGATATTCTTTCTGCAAGTTTTCATACTTGGTCTTCAACTGTGTGTCCTCTGCCATAGTAATTTTGGGACCAGGGTAACCACTCCTTTTCAACCCCTCTTAATACTTGGATTTATAATGATCTCTTTCATTTATCACCTTTAAAAACTAAGCCTTATTGAATTTAGCCATATCTATGTTCATGTCTACAGAAATTACTAGATCAATCTCACCAACTTTAAATTTAATTATATGTCCAAATGCTTTATCTACATCAATGATCTTGGGCCTTTTGTTGGGTGGATATAATGCCTATAATGTTAGATAACTGAGAGGGGGGGATGAATTAGTTATGTTCAGTTATCCTAAGGTCTTAAATTCTTCTCAAATGTATAATATCAACTTTAATAAATAAACTAAACAGCTTGGTAATAACTTGACTGTGTCTTACTGATTAATTAACCAACTGTCAGATAATGTAAATCAACTAGTAGTTATCATATAATAATAAAACTAGTTAGTGTAATGTGTAAAGTAAATATTAAAACATCACATCCATACACATTTAACACTTGATTTTTAACGTGGAAACCATGTTAAGGGAAAAACCACCTAGGAATGGTAACCCAAAATATTTTCACTCTTCTAAAGTAAGCTCAGTTAAGAGCCTACCCTGTTAAAGGTTACAAACACACTGTAAGGTGTGACCTTGTTAGAGGATTTATCACTAACAGTTCTCTGTGACCATACATCCACTTGGGTCAACAAGAAAACAAGTAACATTCATAGAATGCCAATAGAAAAAGATGGTTAAGTCTCACTCGGTTAAGAGATTTTCACTGTAGCAATGGTTAGAAAGAAACAATATATGACATGATTCAAGTGCAACTTTATTTCCTCATATTCAAATCTATGCTAAGCTCAATATCACTCTAGTCATCATAATCTCTTCAATCTCTTTCTTCTTCTAACTCTGTTATGCTCGGTTATCTCCTTTTGTAACTCGGTTAGGTCTGCAAAGTCACTCAATTCTTACTTCAGCCTGTCTGACCAACTTCGCATGTATACACCATCAATTTGCATAGGGATGTGATTCTCTCTCATGTATATTATTCATATTTCTTGTCTCCCTATATAGACATGATAAACCATTTTCATTTTAGCCATAGATTTTGCCTCTTAATCTCCATCGTTGATTTTGCCTCTTCAACCTTCCTTAGAACTTGTGCCTTAAAATGTTTTCAATCTTCATCATATGATCATCCTTGAATTTTTCTAGTCATAGATCTTCATAACAAACTTTGTCTTTATCTTTGGAATCTTATAGATTCGTCCATCTCATCATCACATGTCGGCAATCACATGTTCCACTTTATTTATCTTGGTCGGTCAATATCGTGATGTGTCAATTTATTCCTACTTGGTTAATACCATGATATGTTGGTTTCTTCCTGCTCAGTTAATAATGCACTCAATGTACATTGCATCTACTCGGTGTACACTAAGTTCTTCATATACCGACCAAAGTAACTTGTACATTCTTGATCTTCAACACTTAGCAGAATCATGTAAGTAAATCAAATCACTATCATATTGTCATAGACTCATCAATATGTTTCCCAATGAATACCTTATTCATAACTTACTCATACATCTCATCTTCATTCTAATATCTCATTTCCTTCACCAACATCACCTCCTTCAGATGTTTGCAACTATCATGATAAGCAAAGTCAAAGCTAGTTGACATCAATGACAATATAACAACTAATCTAATGTCTCACATATACCTTAGTAGATCAGTGATCATCTTCACATTCTCTCATTGTGCTCTCCAAGTAGCCTATTAGTTGTAGTTCCAACAATCTCTCCCTTTGGCATTGATGGCAACACAATATGAAATATACCATCTCGATCTTTATGTTGTGTTTCAGTTAGCTCTCCCTTAGCTTATGCTTTTAATATATTTAATCACTACACATACTCTCCCTTTCGATTAGCTTCTTTCCTAACTGAATATTTCATGCCATATTCTATCCCTTTGACAAAAATGCCAAAAATAAGCTCTTTAGTATCCACTTAAGTATTTTTTTTGTTCCTTTACAGATTCTTGTACCTTGCATGTACAGATATTCTCAATTTCAGCTTGTCTTCCACTTTCTTCACAACCTTAGGAATCCCAAAGTGTGAACATCTTGCATCAACATAATTACATCTTCTAATAAATAATAGGTTGTTGTAGCCCCATATCACTGTAGTGACTGTTAGATAGGGGAAGGACCCCTGGTCTACTTTTAAAGTACTCAAATGTATCCTTTGGTAAGGGTTTTGTGAATATATCTGCAAGTTATTCATGTGACTTCACATATTCTAGTTTGATATGTTGCTCCTGAACTTGCTTCCTTAAGTAGTGATATTTGATAGATATGTGCTTTGTCTTTTCATGCATCACTGGATTATTTGAAATGTTTATAATACTTGTGTTGTCACAATAGATTGTCACTAGATATGTTATTTATTCATTCATACCTTCCAACAATTTCTTTATCCATGCTATATTAGAACAGTTGACAATAACAACTAAATATTCAGATTTAACAGTGGATTGAGAGATGCAACCTTGTTTCTTGCTTATCCATGTTACTAATCTTTCACCCAAAAAGAAAGCTCCTCCTGTAGTGCTTTTTCTATCATCAATATTTCATGCCCAATCAACATCTATATAGACTTTAAGTTCAAAATTACCTTATTTCTTATACCATGGTCCATAGTCCACGGTGTTCTACAAATATCTCAAGATTCTTTTTACAACAATCATATGTGGCTCTTTAGGATTTGTAGAAAATTTAGCTACAATTCCAACAATATGTGCAATATCTAGTCTACTATGGACAACATACATCAGTTTGTCAATCATAGATCTGTATAAGGTTTGATTTACCTCTGTTGACTTGTCATCCTTGGTTAGCTTGTATCCAGTTACCATAGGTGTACCGACTGTCTTTGAGACTTCCATACTGAATGTATTCAAGATCTCTTTAATGTATTTAGACTATGTTATATAGATAACTTTCTTTAGTTGTTGAATTTATAAACCAATAAAGAATTTGATCTCCCCAAACATTGACATTTCAAACTCCTTTCTCATTTCATCAACAAAGCATTTACATAAAGTATCATGACCTCCAAATATGATATCATCAACAAAGATTTCAACAATGAGGATTTTATCATTAGTTCCACCTTTCAAATATAGATTATTATTTTCACTTGTTCTAACAAATCCAATCATTATTAGGTAAGAGTGCAGTCTTTTATACCATGCTCTTGGTGCTTGTTTCAGTCCATAAAGTGCCTTGTGCAACTTTCAAACCATGTTCTTCAGAGTTGGATCTATAAAACCTTTAGGTTGTTCAATGTATACCTCTTCTTCAAGTATCCCATTCAGAAATGCACACTCGACATCCTTCTGATATACCTTGAATCCTTTACAAAAAGCATATGCAAGTAGAATTCTTAGTCCTTCTAGTCTAGCAACAGGTGCAAAAGTTTCTCCATAGTCAATTCATTTGTCTTGTGCATAACATTTGTAGACTAATCTTGCCTTGTTTCTTGTAACATCTCCATTCTCATTCAATTTTTTTCTGAAAATCCATTTGGTGCCAATCACATTTTTTTATGTAAGCCTCAGTACTAATGTCCATGTATTGTTCTTCTGAATTTGCTCAATCTCTTCATTCATTTCTTTAATCCAATCATCATTTACCAATGCATCCTTAACAGTTCTATGTTCAAATTCACAAATAAAACATGTATTATTCCTCAACTTACTTGTTGTCATCACTCATGCTCCTTTGTTATCAATTATCTGATCTTGTGGATGGTGTCTTCTCACATATTTTTCCAATATAGGCTCAGATCTTTGTTCTTCAATATTTTCTCCACTCGGTGCATGATCATCATTTTCCTTGATAACTGTTTGTTGTTGCTCAGTCTGTAAGGGTTGTTGCTTGATAGCAGTATTTTGTTGCTCAGTGACACCAGGTTGTTGCTCAGGTAAAGTGTTAGGATCTTCACTTTGTATGTAAACAAATATTTCATAGTCTTTTGGCTCCTTCTTGCTTTCTTCATCATTTTCTTTACAAACTCATCAAATCTCACATTTGCACTTTCAATCATCTTGTTAGTAGTATTGTTCAAACATTTGTAAGCCTTAATCATGTAGAGTATCCTATAAATATGCCTTCATCTCCTTTAGAGTCAAACTTTCCATTTCTACCATCTTTCATAATGTAACATCTACTTCCAAATATCTTGAAATAGCTCACATTAGGTGTATAACCATAGCATAGCTCATAAGATGTCTTGTTTGACTCTTTCTTCATTTGTACTCAGTTCAATGTATAGACAATAGTGTTGATAACTTTTGTCCATTAAATTTGTGCAACCTCTTTTTTAATTAGCAATATTCTAACGCAATCAACAATTGATATGTTCCTTATTTCAACAATTCCATTATGTTGAGGTATCCTCAGTGTTGATACATGTCTCTTGATTCCATGCTCATTACAAAAGTTAATAAATTCATCAGAAATGAATTCACCTCCTCTGTCTAATCTCAAGCATTTCAGTTGCTTACTAGTTTCTTTCTCTACTTTTGCTTTGTACCATTTAAACATTTGGAAAGCTTCTAATTTTTCTTTTAGAAACATAACAGACATCATCATAGAGAAGTCATCAACAAATAAGATAAAATATATGTCTCCATAATAGCTCTGAATTTTCATTGGACCACATAAGTCAGTATGAACTAACTCCAAAATTGTATTAGATGAATAATGTTTGCTCTTGAAACTAGACTTTGTCATTTTACCCATTTGACATTGTTTGCACACCACATGGTCAGGCTTAGATATACTTGGTAAACCTCTAAATTTCCTTTTCTTATTGATCTTTACCATGTTGTCAAAAATCACATGACATAACCTCTTGTGCCATAACCAAACATCATCACTTTTAGCCATCAAACATTAAGTTTCAACATTCTCTAGATAAAATAGGTTACCTTTTGATTATTCACCAGTACCGATCAGTCTTCCAACATCATCATAGATCTTTACTCTTATATTATCATATGCAACTCGGTGACCTATATTATTCAACTGTGCTACACTCAACAAATTATAGTTAAGTCCTTTCACCCAATAAGCATTTTCACATCCGATCTTGTTGTTTAGCAATATTGATCATTTACCTTTCACTTGACAAGTTGTATCATTTCCCATTTTTACAAATCCACCATTATAATATTTAATATATATTCAAACTTATCTTCATCACTAGTCATATGGTGTGCATAGTCACTATCAATAATCCAAGTATCATTTTTTATTACTTTAGAAATAAGTGCCTTTTCTTCATACCTTTCTTCTTCTTCAGAATCTTCTTTCATTACAATATACACCACTTCTTTTTCATACATTTTAGTCTCAGTATCCTCACCATCTTCAATTAGGTAGCATGTCTTTTTTCCTTTATCTCTATAGTCTCAGTTGTCTCTGTTTCCTTGGTGTCAGTTACCTCTGATCTCAGTAATCTCTTCTATTATTCTTTCTTTCATTTCATCTTTCACTTGTCCTCTCATCATCTTTCCTATCAGGACATCTTGTAGCAATATGACCAATATATTTACATTTGAAACATATTAAGGGTAGTTTACCTTTGTATTTTCCTTAATGCTTCAGTTTCATCTTCTTTAGCTTCATATTCACTTCCATTTCTTATCTAATGTTTATTACTTGATCTTCCAGTATTCAAAGATGACACAAATGCAAATTTTACCTTGGGTACAACACTGTTATCAAATTTTTTAAGCTCAAATGTAGTCAATCTATCGATTAGACTATCAAGGGAAACATCATTACCAGGAAAAAATCTCATTTCATTTATTGGAGAGACTCTAATAGCATAGGTAGGCAAAAGTGTTTTGAGAATTTTGCTTACCATAGTTTCTTCTTCAATAGTTCCACCTGCTCCTCGGATAACATTCACCACTTCCTTGACTTGGTTGTTCTACTGAGTTATGTTTTCACCTTCTTTCATCTTCATATCATCAAATTTTCCTCTTATCTTTCTACCTTTTCCCTAAGAACATTTTTATCTCCACCATGAACTAGTGTTAATTTGTCACACATTTCTTTTATAGTTGTACGATTCTTGATGTCTTTAAATTCAACATCTGATAAAGAAGAAGCTATATGGTGAAAATGTGACCACACTTCTATGAACCATTACATGCAAGGTTGCTCAAAGGTGAGGCCTCACAAAGTGACTCATAGCTCTCTATGCATGGAGTTGCAAGACACTATGATAAAATTGCCCTCAGCTAGAGCTACAAACTTGTGACGTTGCTAGTCAACCACACAATGAGAGATTCATAAAATTGAAGACTAGGGAAAAAGTGCCAAAATCCACAAAATGAATCAAATGTGCAAGATGTAAATGAAACTAGTACGAGTGCAAAATTAATCTATCAAATGACAATGCAAACTAATCTATGAAAGGAAATTGCAATGGATTACAAATCCCTAATTAAGCTATGTGAGCTAAATCTATTGCATAAAAGGGAAATTACTCTAAAATGCCATGATATGCAAACTAATCAAATGAAATGTGCAACTAAATGATGAAAGCAAATGAAAGGAAGCAAATCTTCAATGTCTTCAAAGTAAGCTAGAAAACCTGCAGCATAACATTAGCATAAAAACATGATCATAAAATGAGGAGGAGAGCTCTCCTTTTATAAGAAATGAGGTGAAATGGACCATTGAGATTAAGAGGCAAAAGACTTAATCAACGGTGGAGAAAAATGGAAGCTTGATCCTTGTGCACAAATATCCTCCAATGAGAAAATAGGAGTTGACTTTTGTGTCCATATGAGACAAAAAATACTTTTTCTCTTTTTATAAAATAAGAATAATGCTTTATTTGTGCAACTTAGGATAAGAGGAAAAGTGAGGGCTTTTTATTTAATAAAAGGGAAGGAAATATTCTTTTTAAATAAATAAAAACTTAGGATAAAATGGTTAGCCCAAGGAATAATCGAAAATGATGAAATAGGATTTGATCAAAGAAATTGATATAATTTGAAAAAAAAATATTGATTATTGATAAAACTGATTCAGAGATAAATAAATCAAATAAATGGGGCCCAAAGTCTAGGTGACCATTTTTGGGTGCATACATTTTCCCCTCTTTGACTAATGTGTGATCGATCTGGGAACACATGTAGTCAAAGAAGAATTGAAATGTGAGATCGATCTGGGATCACAAAATAACTTAGATGTGAGGTCGATTCGGGATCACACCCAGACAAAGCATAAAGAAAGGCCTTTGAACATGAGGTCGATTCGGGATCACATTCAAAGTAAGAGATAAGAATCTCAAATTTGAGAAAAAGCTCACAAAAAATGTTTGAATCAGGAAAATCAAGGAATCGGGGATGAGAATCCCATAAATACTGCCCCCTCGGAATCGAAATCGAAATCAGATAGAGGAGAACAACAAATCGATAAAAGATGATCAAATCGAAATGAAATCATAATCAAAGATAAATGATAACAGGATAACCATTAGGCAATGAAACATTCCCCAGTGATGAATTAGAAGAAAAGAAGTAGGGCGAATGAAAGACTAGAAAATTGAGAGACATGGAAAGGAAGAAATTCCATCAAAGATCAAAGAATTATGCCTCAAAAGGTCAGTCAATTGCGTAGAAGAAGGAAAATTTTGAAACACAATTTTGACTAGCAAGATGACCTCGAATTTCAATTTTGAGTCCGAAAATAGATCCAGGACAACGAAATTAGCTAGGGATGCAATTTTCGCACAAAACCAAGGAGTTCTGAAAATTGGTCAAAAAGTCAAAATGCTATAGACAAGAAGTGAAAGACATGATTGAGAAAAGGAAAGGTGAGCGCAGTTGACCGACTAGTCCGTGAAAGATAAAATAAGAGCTCTCTCTACATGCAAAGTGCAAAACTAATCTAACATGAACCTAAAAATGCAAACTACTATGAAAGTGGTTGACTTGCAAGGTCACAACGCTAATAGATATCTAATTATCATCATCGAGCATTATTGGTAGTGTCAGAAGATCATACAATGCACACTAGCATAACTATGTGAATATGAATATGATCTTTATCAGATAGAAATGTGGAAATCCCACCTAGGCATCAAATACATGTAGGTTAAGATGACTAGTGCAGTGAGATCACCTAAGTTTGATATGGCGAGATTATGCTTGTATCAAGACACATGAAAGTCAGGATAACTAGAAGCATGCACTCGCATAAAATAGTCAAGGATAATACCTTGTAGATCCTAAGTGTCAAGGAAGACCAGCATAAATGCTCATGACAGTTAGGATCAACAAAATATTCCCACAAGCAGATAAACAAATAAAACATGTTCTCATACCCTCAATCTTCTAGCTATGCATCATCGAAAACTTCTTAGGGAGAGACCACTCATCAAAGAAATCCTCATAGACAACATGCAAAGAAAAATAAAGTCAACATATCTCAACGAGTTGATTGTTTAAGTGCATGTGTGTTGTTCATAGAGTCAAACTCTGGTTATCACATCTGCCAATGAGAAATATCACATCATACTAGATTGTTGGGTAAGACATCTGATAAGTGTTAAGAAACACTCGACGCAAGGGTGGTGTTGAGAAACACTATTGGGGTGGTGTTGAAAAACATCTAATTGTGAAATGCCCCAAGAGACAAACGCACCTAAAGGACCTATGCTAACAGGTATGCCCCCTAGACAAAGACAAAGACCAATTCCAGACTACGCCAAATAAGGTCAAGACATGATGGAGAAAGGCTAAGTGTCGAGAGCACATGCTAAAAGACAAGGGTGCAAAGGCCTCAAGTAGCGCCTGTTTCCAGGTTTTCACCACTTGGAGATTTTTTGATTTTTCAATTTTTTTTGTATTTTTTCAGGACTTTATATACTTTTTAGGATTTTTTCAGCATCATATATGAATTTTTTTGGTAATTTTTTTAGGATCATAAAATGTATACAAAGGATGCCTCCAAACAGAATGGGCATCAAGGATAGAACTTCTTTAGGTGCAACACATTAATGGGATCAGGGAGCTGTTCCCCATTCTCATCAAATAACAAATAAGCACCTGTACCCAAAGCAGTAGTGATGACATATGGCCCAAGCCAATTAGGTTCGAACTTCCCCTTTTGTTCTTTGTTCTGTTGATTTTTAGGGTTCTCTCGCAAAACGAGATCACCTACTTGAAACTCTCTAGGGAAAACCTTCGTGTTGAATGTCTTGGACATACGCTTCTTATATACTCTCATATGATCAAAAGAAGCTTTATGCTTTTCATCTAGAATTTCTAGTTCTTGTAACCTCATGGCATGATAATCCTCATCTGTAATCAAACCTTTGAGAGAGACTTTGAGTGAAGGGATCTCTACTTCTAAAGGTAATACTGCTTCAGTGCCATAGGTAAGGGCAAAAGGAGTAGCCCCTATAGGTGTGTGAATGCTCATCCTGTAAGCCCATAGTGCTAGATTGAGTTGTAAGTGCCAATCCCTACCATTCTTATGTATTGTCCTATGAAGAATCTTGAGAATGGTTTTATTAGAGGCTTCTACTTGTTTGTTTCCCTGTGGAAAGTAAATAGAGGACCAATGTTGCTTGATTTTAAACTTTTTGCATAGATGTTTGAGGTCCTTATTCTTGAATTGTCCTCCATTATTAGTAATGATCTTAGAAGGCACTCCAAATCGGCAAATAATGTGATTCAGAATAAAGAGTGAAATAGTCTTGCCTGAGGCAACAGAAAGAGGTACTACCTCTACCCACTTCGTGAAATAATTAGTAGCTGTGATGATAAACTTATGTCCACCTGATGAGTTGGGGTGAATTTGCCCAACAAGGTCAAAGGCCCAGTGTTGAAATGGCCAATGAGAAATAGAAGGAATTAGCTCCCTACTTGGAGCATGAATCAGGTTTCCATGTTTTTGACATTTCTCGCAAGACTTAGAGAAAGCTACTGCATCTGCTTGCATTGTGGGCCAGTAATATCCTACCCTAAGCAATCGACGGGCCATGGCAAGACCATTAGAATGTCCACCACAAATGCCCTCATGAATGTCAACTAACGCTTGGTCAGATTCCTCCTTTTCCAAGCACCTAAGAAGCGTCCCATCAAAACCCCTCCTATATAGATCACCAGAAATGAGGGTGTGGCAAGAGGCATTGCAGATGAGATTTTTGCGTTCAAAATGGTTGAAAGTGTCAGGGATGATGCCATCACGAAGGTATGAATAGATAGCACCATATCGGGAGGACTCATGTGTGACAAGGGTACAAATGACTTGACTTTCAGGTGAATCAAAGATAGGGTAATGTAGTTCTTCCACCAGGAACTCAAATCGGGACTCATGCTGCTCCAATTGCAAAAGGGAAGCTAATGTAGCCATAGCATTTGTAGTCTTGTTGTCTATCCTAGGGATTTGCTGAAATGTCACAAAAGTGAAATAGCGTCTCAAAGAATCAACCATCTTCTTATAGGGTATTAACTTGTCATCTTTGGTTTGATACTCTTCATTGACTTGATTGATTATCAATTGTGAATCCCCAAAAACATGCAACTCAGTGATATTCCATTTTATAGCCATCTTTAATCCATTTGTTAATGCTTCATATTCTACTATATTGTTTGTACATGGAAAGAGTAATTTGTAAGACTTTGGTATAGTATATCCATGTGGAGAAATAAACAATATCCCTGCACCTGACCCATTTTGCATATTAGAGCCATCAAAGAACATTTTCCAGGTGTGAGATGTGACATGTAATATATGTTCATTAGGAAATTCAACTTGTATAGGCATGCTATCCTTAACTGGAAAATCAACAAGTTGGTCTGCAATAGCCTGCCCCTTTATGACCTTTCTTTCAATGTACTCTATGTCAAATTTTGATAATATCATCATCCACTTAGTGAGCCTTTCTATGAGAGCAGCCTTACTAAGCAAATATTTTAGAGGAGCAATCTTAGCAATTAAGTGTGTAGTATGAGCTAGCATGTAATGTCACAACTTTTGGGAAGCAAACACCACAGCAAGATAAGTTTTTTCAATGTTATTGTAATTGACCTCATATGACACAAGAGTACAACTTATATAGTATATGGCCCTCTCTTTTCCATTTTCATCCAACTGAGCCAACAATGCCCCCAAGGAAGCATCTATAGCTAAAATGTATAGGGTCAATGGTTTCCCTGGAATAGGAGGCATTAGAATTGGAGGATTAGCCAAATATTATTTGATTTGATCTAGGCTCTTTTGACAATCCTCGTTCCAAACACAAGAAACACCCTTATGCAATGTCTTATTAAAAGGTTGTGCTCTGTCTGCAAGCTGAGAAATAAACCTCCTAATCGACTGAAGATGTCCCTGAAGACTTCTCATTTGACTGACATTTTGAGGAGGTGGCATATCTAGAATTGCTTGGACCTTTTCGGGATCAACCTCTATGCCTTTTGCTGAAATGATAAATCCTAAAAGTTTACGTGAGGTGACACCAAATGCGCACTTTTTCAGATTTAGCCTAAGTTGAAACTATTCCATTCGATCTAGAATCACTTCCAAATCTTCAAGGTGTGTATCCCTTTTTCTTGATTTTTCCAAGGTATCATCCACATAATCTTCCATATTCTTATGCATCATGTCATGAAATATAGTTGTCATAGCTTGTTGATAGGTAGCCCCCGCTTTCTTTAGTCCAAATGGCATGACATTCCAACAATAGGTTCCCCATGTGCAAGTGAATGTTTTTTTCTCTTGATCTTCGGGTGCTATCTTATTCTGATTATATCCACTAAATCCATCCATTAGAGAGTATATTTCATAACCCGCTGTCATGTCCACTATCATATCAATATTTGGAAGTGGAAAATCATCCTTTGGGCATGCTTTGTTTAAATCTCTAAAATTTGTACATACACGAATGGACCCATCATGTTTAGAAACTGGTACTATGTTTGAGATCCATTCTGCGTAATCTATGGCTCTGATAAATCCAGCTCTCAAAAGTTTTTCTAATTCTGCTTTGACAAGGAGAGCTACATGTGGATGCATTTTTCTGAGTCTCTGTTTCACTAGTTTGACCCCTAGAGCTATGGATAAGTGATGCATTATAAGATTTGTGTCAAGCCCTGGCATGTCTGAATATGTCCATGCAAAATTGATTTTTTTCTTTTGTAGGAGTTGTGCATGTCTTTGTTTCTTCATCTGATAAAGACTAAGCAAGATGAACTATCTGAGGAGCTTCTTCTGTGTTTAAGTTTACTGGCTTTGTTGGTTCAATCAACACTGAGGATCTGTCCTGAAAATAACTGGGCAAGTTATTAAGTACCTCATCCTTAGGCACCTCAAAGAGGTTTTCACCCTCGGATACGTCTTTTCTTTTTACTATTTTCGGTTCTGACACCGTCACAAAGTGGTTTTCGCCATCAGAACACCTATTCTTTTTCTTTTTTTCTTTTATTTTGAGACTGAGGTACTTAATATCAAGCTCAGTCATACTCGTAGTTGGCTCACTGGTGGAAGACACTACTGGCTCAATGGCATTAAGGTAGCATGTGATCTCATAGTCATTTTGAAAAGTCAATAGTTGTGGCTCTTGTGAAATTTGAGACCAATCAATTAAATGGTGGTTGACAATAGGCAGGTTTATGATTGGTTCAACATTTTGAATGTGATGGATGTCATTTTTGGTGACCATATATTCAAGATTTATCAAGTTCCCTTCTAAAGTACCCGAATCGGGGTTCATCCTTCCTAACGAAGTATCATCCACTAAGGCGATTTGAGGAGTCCAGTCCTCTAGCCCTACACTAGGCTCATCAACTACGTCAGGTTGGGCATTATAGGCTTGAATAACATCAACATCCAAGTCTATAGTTGCATCTGAAAGTGAATCCCATTCAAACTCATGTGAATCTATTTCTAAATTTTCAACATTGGGGCCTCGTGATGTAGAAGCCTCATAATTTTGAAGAGTCTCCCCTTCTCTAAAAATTTGCTGAACCACAAAAGTATCTGAATCATTGTCACCCATCGCAGCTGGGATGAGGACACTTTCCATGGCTAATCTAGCATTCCTATAGTCGCTATCTGTCGTAGCTGGGATAGGAGGACTATCAGTTGTCAAATTTTGAAATTCTCCCCAAAGGAGATCAGTTGAAGGCACCCAATCTTCTGTCATGTCTTGTTGGTTAGAAAGATTAGGTGTGTATTCAGAATCAGAATCACTGTCTATCGCAGCTAGGACAACAGTACTCTTCAGTTTATCACTTTCAAAACCTAAACCCACTATGGATTTGTTGTGTCGTGCAAATAAAGCATGATCCAATGGCTCAGACTTGGCATCCAATCTATGACTAAGGGGGCCATGTCCCGGGTATCCCATGTTTTTCACTAACGTGTACCCTCTACCATAAACTTTAGGTGAAGGAGCAAAATTTTCATTATGTTGGTACTTTTCCTCATGATAGATCCAGTCTCTTACGACAACTTCCTCTTTCTCTTCCTGAATGGGAACTGAAGACTCAACGAAATTTCCAAATAATGTCATTGCAGATGATGAAGGTTTCATATCTAGTGATGGTTTCCCATAGGACCTTGGAGAGATCAGCAATTTTGTAAAAGAATCAATTTTATAATCTCCCATCCCAAGATCTATGGTTTTAAACTTATCCTCATATTGCTTAAGTGAAATACTAGAACTCTCAACTTCCCTATTCAAAGGTATATGTGATCTAGCATAAATGTTATTAACTGACAAAGTACTATCTCTAGGTATGCAAATTTCTACACCATTATGAGGAAACTTAACACACTGGTGATATGTTGATGGGACTACTTGCATTTCATGAATCCATGGCCTACCTAGCAAAATGTTATAGGCTAAAGGTCCAACATCAACAATTTGAAATAAGATATCCTTTTCTACTAGGCCAATGCGAATAGGCAGAACAGCCAATCCCTTGGAACTTCTTTCTACTTCATCGTATGCCTTGATTGTGATCTTTTTCCTGGTATCAATGACTTCTTTAGAATATCCTAGAGCCTTCAACAAACTCATGGTACAAATATTTAGCCCTACACCCCCATCTATCAATACGCACCTGACACGGGTTTTATGAATCATGACTTTTATGTGTAAGGCCAAGTTATGTGGGTGACTGATGGATTTGTCGTCTTCTTCTGAGAAAGTGAGGTAATGAGGGCTAGCCAAATGGTTGACCATATTCTAGAATTGATCAACATCTAAGTTGTTAGGGACACTAGCTGCTTGCAAAGCATCCTCAAGAACACGCTTATGCCTTGGGGACAATTCCAAAAGTTCAAATATAGAAATCTGAGTTGGCGTGCATTGAAGTTGATCAACAAGGTTGTAATTAAGCTTGGGGCCAACAACAGATTTAGAGGGAGTTTGCTTAGATGAAGACTGTCTAGGCTTGCTGGAATTAGGACCTCTAATGACAATAGGAGGTTGACTAACTTGACTCCTAGTGACAGCATGAAGAGACTGAGACTCCCTACGTGAGTTAGGTCCTCTCAACACAACTATGGGTCCTTCATTAGGCATTTTCCTTGAATCATCATCATAATCATAAGAATATTTTCTTCTCATCATATTAACATTTTCTTCAACCACCTCAAGCATGTTGATCACATTATCAACTTTAGTGTATGTATAATTGATTGTTGCCTTACCATTCTTATTATTGTTGTTGGAACCTTCTCCTTTCTCATACTTTGGCAAGGGTTATTTAAAAGCCTTATGATTAGAATTTGAGGTTAAACCATCCACTTGCAATCTACCATTCTCAATGAGGTCTTGGACAAGATGTTTGATTTTGAAATAGTTCTCTGTATCATGCCCAATTCCATTGTGATACACACAATACGCCTTCTCATTCCACCAATATGGTTTTGGATCTGGAATGTAGAATTTCGAAGGGTCTTGAGGTTGTACTAAATTATGAGCAATAAGAGTTTTGAAAATGTCAGCATAAGAATCTCCCAACTTTGTGAATTGCCTCTTCTCAGTCTTAGGCTTTCCTTGATTCTTTGGTCTGCCATGTTGTTGCTCTGAAGACATTTGAAGTTTCATGGCTTGTACTACCTTGGAAAGATTAAGGACTTCACTTTTAGGTTGAGGTGCATCAACAACACCATCATTAACCACTTGTTTATTCTTGTTCCAATAATTGTTCTTTTTGTCCTTATTTCCACTATTGTTGTTTTGGCCATTGGTATTCTTTGTTGATTTTGCCAAAATTCCTTGTTCTTTTAAAACATCTTCAATGCGACAAGCGACTTCAACCATGGTGTCAAAAGAGTAGAAGGGAATCTTTCTAACTTCATATCTCAGCTCTGGAACCAAATTGCTCACAATAATGTCAATTCTCTCCTCTTCAAGGATTGTTCTTGGATATTTCGCACATAAATGTCTCCACCTTTGCAAGAATGCAACAAATGACTCTCCTTGATTTTGTTTCAGTTTACACAAATCAAGCATTGTGACAGATCATGTTAAATTATAGGCAAAATGTTGTACAAACCTTTCCACAAGTTCCTTAAATGTCTTGACCGGGGGAGTAAGGTTAGTGAACCACTCCATTGCTTGTCCCTTGAGGCTTCTAGGGAATAATCTCATTAAGTACAAATCCTCATGATGGAAAGAGAAGCTCATGATGTAAAATTGCCTTACGTGATCATGGGGGTCACCAATGCCATCATATTTGTCATAGGCAGGGAACTCCACCTTCTTAGGAAAATCAATCATTACCACACTCTTGTCAATAGGATTGGAACAAATAGAATCCAAGTTGAAAGTAATTTTGGGAGCTCTCATGTTGTCCACATCTCTTTGCAATTGTTTGATCACCTCATTTGTGGATGGATCTTGCTTCTTTACTTTTTTATCCACATCAAAATCAAAGGGTACTCTGGCACCTTTGTTAATTAGACTTTCCAAGAATTGGTCTTTGTTTTGTTCAAAATATTTTTCAACATAGGCTTGGAAAGATGGCTCTTGTTGTATAACCATAAAGTCTAAGGTGTCCAAATTAGCATACCTCCCCCCATGTTGTGAAGTATGATGTGCTCTTTGGGAGGGTTGTCTAGAAAGTCTAGGAGGTGAATTTCTCCTATTGTGATCAACTCTTGAAACTCTTCTTCCTCTTGGACTTGGTGATCTTGAGGGTGTCCTAGACCTCCTTCTAGTCTTAGGACTTTGAGAGGGTGTTGATGGTGGAGAATTGGTTCCACCATTAGTCCTTCTTCCATCAAATTTTCTTTGAAGTTGTCGCGCATACAACCTATCTTCTTCTTCTTGCAATGCTCTTTTCTTCATTTCTAACAAGATTTTCTCTTCCTCTTCCAATCTCCTAAGTTTTTCCTGTTTCGCGGCTTGTTCATCTCTATAAGCTTGCTTAGCTTTTTTGATAGCCCTCAATCTAGGATTAGTATGCCAAGAATTTTCCTTAACTAGAGATGAAGGTCCTGATGCATTGTATAAGTTGGCCGCATTGACATGGTATTCTGAATCATTGTTGTGATCAATATGTTGTGGAAATCCTGACTCTAAAGAACTATGTCTATGGTGTCTTTCTTCTCTTTGTTGAGGATCCCAATATCTTGATTTATCATGAGGTGACCTTGGTGGACTATATCTGAGGTCATCATCATCATTATGTCTGAAACTTGAAAACATGTTTTGAAGATTGCGGTTGATATCTTCTCTAGAATTCTTAATGTTTGAAAAACTCATGTTTGTGCTTGATGAGTAGTGTGTTTTGGGTGTACCTTCCTCATAGGGATTAGTCTCAACCTCTAGTTGACTCCTAGGGGACTGATCAAAGAGGGGTTCCTTTTCCTTATGTTGTTGACGTGTTCTAACTAGTGGTAACTGATTAAAGATAATTGGGGGTCTTTTCCCTTGATTCACTTGATATCTTGTAGTAATTGACATGAAAGAAAGGGACTCTAAGTGATAGGTTAATCTCTCAAAGTGTCAATTCCAACCTAGGATAATTGAGATTCTCTATTGTCCAAAGAGAAAATGAAAAGATAGAAAATAAAAGGCGTCACCAACACTGTCAAAGAGGTGCTTCAAATCAAAGGGTGAATACCCTTGCACTTTTGAATCAGGAGGTTGGACTAAGCCAAAATTCAAATCAAAATTGAGATATATGAAAAATGTTTTGGACAATAGTAGGATCAGAATTCTCCAAGAGTGTAATCAATAATTCTAAAGACAAACTTTTCACTAGGAATAACTCTCGAACTCGATAAATTATTTTCAAGGTAACCTTATAAATCAATTGAAATGATCCCTAGAAGGGTAAAATCAAAAATTTGTAGTCAAAATAGGTCTTTAACAGCAAGATCAGATAACCTACTCAAAGGTCAAGTCGTACTAAAAGCAACTTAATGACTAAAACTAAGAATACTGTTGAAAACTTCCAGGTGACAGACTCCAGGCACTCTAGGTGATAGAACTCAGACCGGGTGATACTCCGCACGATGCCAAGTGATAGACTGTAAAACTACCAGGCGGCAAACTTAATAACTAACAGGTGACACAGTCCAGTGTGAACTATCGTACGATATTTCTCTTAAGTACATGCGATACTGATGTTGATTTTGACCAATTTGTGCAAAATTTCAAGTTTTAAGGTTTAATTTTGGATTTTCTAAATGTTAGGGTGAAAATGTCTGATGTCAATCACAAATTTAACAGTATTTGGATAGGTTTGCAAATAGTAGGGGATCAAACATGTCTTCAAACACTTGAAACAAGGACAAAAGCAACCTTGCGAAGACAAACACTTTGTGATATCAAAAAGTAAAATTACACCCTATGGAAGCTATCGATTGTTTGTATGTTGAGAACATTTACACTGGTATCACACAATTGAAAACACTTCAAGCAATTTCTACCTACAAGAAAAGGTTCAATACTTACCAACTTAGCACACAACTTGATGTCCCCTTGCCTCACACCAAGTGTTTTCCCACAAGAGATATTGGCTTTGTCATGGAAGTGTCAAATAACACAACCAAAGGGACACATATGGTGAGTATCTTGGGGTGATCCAGGTTAGTCCACTTGGATCAATCCTTGCACTAAGAAGATAAGCGGCTAAATAATGGTGGCTTCTAACCTATGGTTCTTAGTAAGGGCTTCCGTTCATAACACCCCTCTTGCTCCTCATAAAGGACTAGGACCTCGCGGCCTCAAGAGTACCTTAAGCATTCTTGCTCAATGATTTCCCCATGGTCGCAATCCCATGAGCTACTCACATCAAGAAAAGACAAGTGTTATGTCTACCAAGGTTTTGTGTCCTTGATAGCCTTGAGATTATAGTGAGTCAGAATAGCCGACAAAAGGCTTGTCCCCACTTGGGTTGTTCCTCTTGATTGCTCAAGAGCAGGCCTACTAAAGGATCCTAAACTAAACAAAGAATGGATTAACTCTTAAGGTTCAAGGTTTTTGGTTCAACACAAGGGTGAAGAGCATACTCCCCTATCTCAAGAATCTCTCCCAAACACACCAAGCAAATTCAATTACCCCCTTGCTTCCAAAACCTTAAGATGGGTCAAGATTTTCTAGTTCACCTAAAGGTGAAGAGCATACTTCTCCTACCACCCCAAAATCTCTTTCACAAGGTATTAAAGTTCCTAAAACAATTAGTAGATGCCACACTTGAAAGGAAATAAATCACAAATACTTGAATTTTTTTTTTCTTTTTGCTTTTCAATTATGCTTTGGGCAGCCCTGCAAAAACCGTTGGTAGCCCTTTAGCATGTAATTCATGGCAATTTCCTTCAAGCAAAACCCCTACAACCACAACTTATTAGACAAATAGGGTTAGGAAAATCTGAAATCTAAATGAAAGTAATGCAAGAAACTGATTAATCTAAGCTAAGAAATGCAGGTTAGATCTATCTAAATACAATAAAGTAAACCAACAAACTAAATGTGATCAAATTCAGATGATAAAACTTAAAATGCAGTTCTCTGTTAGATCAGGTGATATACCTCAGACTTCACCAGAATCACGCGACACAGTTTTCTGTACCCGAGTGATACTTATCAGTCTGGTTGATACTCTGCAGAACAGTCGGGCAATACTTTGTACGATACTAGGTGACAGACTAGAATACAGATAGACAATTCTTCTTCTGCGTGAAGTGTCACATGCATATACTAAGAATTGTCACACGATAATCCTGAGAAGTGTCGCATGATATTTTGAGACAGAAAATAGAGAATACAGAATATGTGCAAATTAATCCAAAAAATCACAAAAATGCAGTAAATCTAAAGGACAAAGTTTATCTACTCTGCCCCACAATGGGCACCAAAAAATGTATGGTGAAAATGTGACCACACTTCTATGAACCATTACATGCAAGGTTGCTCAAAGGTGAGGCCTCACAAAGTGGCTCATAGCTCTCTATGCATGGAGTTGCAAGACACTATGATAAAATTGCCCTCAGCTAGAGCTACAAACTTGTGACCTTGCTAGTTAACCACACAATGAGAGATTCATAAAATTGAAGACTACGGCAAAAGTGCCAAAATTCCCAAAATGAATCAAATGTGCAAGATGCAAATGAAACTAGTATGAGTGCAAAATTAATCTATCAAATGACAATGCAAACTAATCTATGAAAGGAAATTACAATGGATTACAAACTTCTAATTAAGCTATGTGAGCTATATCTATCGCATAAAAGGGAAATTACTCAAAAATGCCATGATATGCAAACTAATCAAATGAAATGTGCAACTAAATGATGAAAGAAAATGAAAGGAAGCAAGTCTTCAATGTCTTCAAAGAAGTCTTCAAAGTAAGCTAGAAAACCTGCAGCATAACATTAGCATAAAAACATGATCATAAAATGAGGAGGAGAGCTCTCCTTTTATAAGAAACGAGGTGAAATGGACCATTGAGATTACGAGGCAAAAGACTTAATCAACGGTGGAGAAAAATGGAAGCTTGATCCTTGTGCACAAATATCCTCCAATGAGAAAATATGAGTTGACTTTTGTGTCCATATGAGACAAAAAGTATTTTTTCTCTTTTTATAAAATAAGAATAATGCTTTATTTGTGCAACTTAGGATAAGAGGAAAAGTGAGGGCTTTTTATTTAATAAAAGGGGAGGAAATATTCCTTTTAAGTAAATAAAAACTTAGGATAAAATGGTTAGCCCAAGGAATAATTGAAAATGATGAAATAGGATTTGATCAAAGAAATTGATATAATTTGAAAAAAAAATTTGATTATTGATAAAACTGATTCAAAGATAAATAAATCAAATAAATGGGGCCCAAAGTCTAGGTGACCATTTTTGGGTGCATACAGAAGCAATCTCAATCATCATTACATTATGCTCTTGTCTTTCTTTCATCTGTGTGATAGTCAAAGGACTAGTACGTGCTATAAATTGATTTACCAAATAGTATAGTGCATAATCCCCAATGCCTGATAGATACAACTTTATCATGATTTTCCATGTTGATAAATTATCCTTGTTAAGCTTCAGTATCTCTCTCTTATACATCTCATGATATTTAACTTAAGTCCTTCAAAAATTCTTCCTTCAAGTACTCTATACTGTGATACGAATTGTTAGATAACTAAGAGGGGGGTGAATAAGTTATGTTTAGTTATCCTATAGTCCCAAATTCTTCTCAGATGTATAATATCAACTTCAACAAATAAACTAAACAACTTGGTAATAACTTGACTGTGCCTTACTGATTAATTAACCGAAAGTTAGATAATGTAAACTAACTAGTAGTTAACATATACCGATCAAACTAGTTACTGTAATGTGTAAATTAAATATCAAAAGATCACATCCATACACATTTAACACTTAATTTTTAATGTGGAAACCCTGTTAAGGGAAAAACTACCTAGGACCGGTAACCCAAAATATTTTCTCTCTTCTGAAGTGAGCTCGGTTAAGATCCTACCCTGTTAAAGGTTACAAAAACATTATAACATGTGACCTTGTTAGAGGATTTATCACTAACAATTTTCTATGACCATACATTCATAGAATGCCAATAGAAAAAGATGGTTAAGTCTCACTCAGTTAAGAGATTTTGACTGTAGCAATGGTTAGAAAGCAATAATATATGACTTGATTCAAGTGCAATTTCCTTTTCTCATATTCAGATCTATGATAAGCTCAATATCACTACGATCATCATAATCTATTCGATCTCCTTCTTCTTCTAACTCTATTCTGCTTGGTTATCTCCTTTTGTCACTCGGTTAGGTCTGTAGAATCTCTCGGTTCTTACTTCAACTTGTTTGACCAACTTTGCATGTAAGCACCAACAATTTTCATAGGGATGTGATTCTCTCTCCTTTATATTGTTCGTATTTCTTGTCTCCTTATATAGACATGATAAACCATTTTCATTTCAGTCATATATTTTGCCTCTTAATCTCCATCGTTGATTTTTCCTCTTTAATCTTCCTCATAACATGTGCCTTAAAACATTTTCAATCTTTATCATTTGATCATCCTTGAATTTTTCCAGTCATAGATCTTCATAACAAACTTTGTCTTTATCCTTAGAATCTTATAGATTCACCTAGCTCATCATCACATGTCGACAATCACATATTCCACTTTATTTCTCTTGCTTAGTCAATATCGTGATGTGTCAGTTTCTTCCTACTCGGTTAATACCCCGATATATCAGTTTCTGCCTTCTCAATTAATACCACACTCAGTGTACACTGCATCTTCTCGGTGTGCACTAAGTTCTTGATATACCGACCAAAGTAACTTGTACATTCTTGATCTTCAATACTTAGCAGAATCATGTAAGTCAATCAAATTGCTATCATATTGTCATAGACTCATAAATAAGTTGCCCAATGAATACCTTATTCATTACATAATCATGCATCTCATCTTCATGCTAATATCTCCTTTCCTTCACCAACATCAGCTTCTTTAGATGTTTGCAACTATCATGATAAGTAAAGTCAAAGCTAGCTGACATCAATGACAATATAACAATTGATCTAATGTCTCACATATATCTTAGTAGCTTGGTGATCATCTTCACATTCTCCCATTATGTTCTCCAAGTAGGCTATTAGTTGTAGTTCCAACACATGACAGTATAGCATTTTCATCAGGATTAAATCTTGACCCAATGTAAATTTTATTAACCCCATCAATGTCTAACTTGACGTCCTTATTCTCAAAATGTAAGAAACTATCAAATATTAGAGAAGTACTAATGTCCCACCTAAGAAAAATAATAACTCTTGAGTCAACCAACAACTGTCTTCCCTTTGGGTGGTTGTTTTTTGTATTTATCCTTCCACATATTCTTTCAATCTTTCTAATAATTGTGCTTCATTATCTGAAGTAATATTAGGGATTGATTCCCTAAGTTTTTTGCCTTTTATATTCAACAAATTTTTTTTGAATTCTTTGGACTTAATAAGCATATCATTTGAAATAAAGGAAGTATGGGCTTACTACCTATTATCCTTGTTCGCCAGTAATTTGGTAACAATTTGATCATCTTTATTAGGCTCATCCTCAAGATCTCCAATTTGCAATCTTGAAATTACCTCTTTCTCTTGAGGCATATTTTCTCTTGACTCTTCCCGAGATCCCAATTCTATCAATTGTTGCATTTTTCATTTAGTTCCTTGAACTATATTTATCAATAAATTCTTGGGCTTCATGTTCCTCCATATTTCTAAAAATTTCTTTAGTGGGCATGAATTCATGAAAATCATCTCCTAAAATTTACTTCTTTTTACAAGAATGAATATACCCCTCTAGATCATATCCTTTCCTTGGATAGTGTTCAGTTACTTTATCACCATATGTCTTACTGATCTCCTATCATGGTTCCTTTAATTGTTATTCATTTAAATGCACTTCTTATAGCTTCGTCAATGAGATTATCGGTATATCATCTACTGATCATAACTTTCCTTGACAATTTTCTATTTGATTGTCGATCGGTATGTCCTTTGCCAATACACTCCATTCTTATTCTATTAATCATTCCATCAGTAAGATTGATCCCAATTTGATGGTTTCCTTTCTAACATTAAATTCTTTTATCGATGAGACTACTCCCTATATCTTCTAGTTTCTTGTTATTCTCTCTGATCTTCTATCAGGGTGACTTTTTTTGATATTACTCATTAATATAACCTTATTCTATCGAGCCAACTTTTGAAATCTTATGTCACTTTGAATCCCTATGCCAATCATTCCTTAGTATTTTCTTATCATCGGTGTAACAACCTTAAATTATAGCCAACATTTCACTTTGGCAGCTATGCACAAATGAAACACATGAAATAAATTGGTTCTTGAGATCACCCTGCACATGAAAAAAACAACAGTCACCATTCTAATGATTTAAGTATAAAAGGATACAAAACATGAATAAATTCAAATGAAATCCCGAATGAGTTATAAAAACACCCTATATCTACATGAGGGTCCCCAAATACCTAGGTGGTCAACAATGCAAGGCAAAATTGGAGGCTTTATGGTGTGAGATGAAACAAACATAATGTGTGAATTTAGGGGTGCTAACATTGTCTCTTTCTAGGGAGGTATGTTCATCATGGACATAGAGAGAATTCAGTTATCTCTGTGGAGAAGACCATGAATCTCATGCAAAACAAAACTAACCCTAAAAATGAAACTATACAATGGGATGCATAAAAAAAAGACATGGGATAAATATCCTAATCTACTATGCATGGGATGAAACTCTTTCTCTTAAGAGAAAAAGTACTTCAAGAATTACCCATACACTGGCGATTATTGAGTCTCTCCTAAAGTATCTTGTAAATAGTAGGTATTTTCTCCATCTTTACCGATGATGACATATGGACCAATACATAGTGCATCAAACTTTCCATGCTTACCCTTATCTTGATTCCTAGCATTCCACATCAATACCCAATCTCCTTCTTTAAAGGTCCTATCCATTGCCTTCTTGTCATGTAAAATCTTTACCTACTGCTTCTTTTTAATGTTCTTCTTTTGGGATTTTCTTCTAATTTATTCTAACTCTTTCAATTATTCAATCCTTTCTTCCATAAAGTTAATATCTTCAATCTGCTTATCCATTATAAATCTATATACTGAAAGTGAATTATCCAAAGATAATCTAGCCCTTTTCCCATAAACTAACTCATGTTGAGAGTGACATGTAGACTTCTTTATTGTAATCCTATCTACCCATAATGCCAAATTTAGTTTTGAATCCCATGCCCTTTTATTATTATCCAACATTATTTTGATTATTTCTAGAATATTTCTAGAATATTTTTATTGCTATATTTAGCATGTCCATTCCCTTGTGGGTGATATGGAGAAGATGGAGACAAAGTAATGTCATATATTTCACAAAAATTAGAGAACTCCTTAGATCTGAAACACATTCCATTATCAACTACTAATTTGGAAGGAACCCCAAACCTTATCAGAATATTTTCCATCAGAAATTTTATAACTACCTTACTTGTAGCTTTTCTAGTAGGTATTGCTTCTACACATTTGGTGAAATAATCTATAGCCACTAAGATCCATTTATGTCCTCCACTTTATTTTTTAGGTATCTCTCCAATGAAATCAATTCCCCACATTTGAAAAGGATCTTTAGTTTGCATAGGCCTAAGAGGCAAAGCTCCTAGGTATTTTTACTTTCTAGAGAACTTCTGGTATGATTCACATTTTCTAACATAAGAATAAAAATCATTAAATATATGTGGCCAATAGTATCCTTCTTTTAATATCTTGTGAGTTGTGGTTTTTGTTGAGAAATGACCACCATTGTTGGAAACTACAATTGAAACAATTGTTATATTGTCATTGATTTCAAACCTTAACTGGTAAGACAGTTGCTATCTAGGAGAGTACCATATCTTTTGATTGAGGACCTAAGGAAAGGTTGAGTTATGTGATACTTCAATGGGTACTTGATTAGTTGGTACATTGGCAAGGTAATGTGTTGTTTACCAAGTGAAGAAGAAAGACTGTAAATGTAGGCTTAACCGAATAAAAGTTAATAAATCTAGTTTAAGCTGAGTGATGTTAGTGTCAACTGAGTGCTAGTATATGCTGAGAAAATCTAGTGTTGACCGAACATCAATAATTACCGAGTGACAGATAATTATCAAGAAGAAAAGTATTAGCGATGACTGAGATATCCAGTGATGACTGAGGAGATGAATACAGTATTGACCGAGTGTTAGTAGTTTACATTTTGAGAAAGAATTGAGAATCCTAGCCGACATAGTTAAATTCTTAGGATATGTAAAATGTATTGATATTATTAATGAATGGTAGGAAGCATTTAATGCATGGTAAATCATTTTCTTATGGTTTTAAAGAGAAGTTTGAAGATGTATCTAGAAGGAAAAGAAGGAGAACATAACGATGAAAGGATTCGATGAATTTGACCTAAACCTAAGATCTATGGAAGAGATTAAGCGACAAAAGATTAATTTACCCGATCAAGGAGGTATAAGGATAACCTAATTGTGAGGTTAGAGATGGTGAGATGAGAAGAAGGTTGATGTTATTGACTGATGAATCTAAGAAGAAGGCTGAAACTAAACAAAGTTTTGGTGATTGCTTGAAGAGAATTCCAAGCAAATCAGAGATGGAGATGGAAATGAAGGTCAGTCAATAAATCAACACATGTGCGAAGTGGATCTGTATTTGTAATGTGAGTTATATATTTTTAGATCAGAACCTACTGTTACTTTCTAACCATTGTATTAGTCTAAATCCTTTAATCAAGGTTGACCTAACAGTCATTGTATAAATAATTTAATCAAGGTGACATTCTGATGGAATGTTCTTAAGCCCTCTAACTAGGCCACTCTTGATAGGGTGATTAAATCCTTTAACCAGGTCACACCTAACAATGTGTATTGTAAACCTTTAACTGGGTTGGCTTCTCATAGAGCTCACTTCAGAAGAGTGAAAATCAGTAGCATGTTACAAGTGGTTTTTCTCAAATTGGGTTTCCATTATAAATCTTGGTGTTATACTTGTGTGAATTTTATTTGATGTGAATGATGTTGAAAGTTTTATATTCTGCAAGTTAATTGTTTTAGGACAGTAGACTACAAGTTTTATGTTATTGGTATATGCTATAGAGAGCGAGTTGAAAGCTGATTAGATCTGAGATTGTTGAAGAGCTAGAAAGTTGAATTGGTACATTTGGACCTAAGGTTAATTGATTCACCCCCCTCTCAGTTATTCTACAATCATTCTAACACACCACAAACCCCATCACAAAGCTCCTTTAGGAGAGTTTGATCTTGGTATGTATCTAAACAAAAAATTAGCACACCTTCATTTTTTTTTCCTAAACAAGTCTCCTTGAATTAACACATACCTAGATGCTTGTAATTTTAGGGTCCTTTTTTTATTTTCTGTTAAATCTTCAGGACATTTCATATGATTTAAATAGTACATGATGTTTTAATACCAAGGACAATATTCTATGCTTATAACCACGTTTTCTATTTCAATATGATTTACATGGACTAATTCTAGATGTGATTCAACCATTAATTTTGCAAGACCCTTCCCTCTCACCAGTTTAGAGATTTGGATGTTTATATTGAATTCTTGAATCTGGTTAATCCATTTGCATCTCCTACCAGTGACTTCAACCTGTCTGAAAATATCCTTTATGATTGCATTTGGCACATATGTTATCACATCCTCTCCCACTAAGTACAATCTAAATGATTTTACTACTTTAACCAAGGCATAATCTTGCTTTTTATTGATATCATAATTGAGTTCTGCTACTTATAAATTTTTGCTATAAAATGCAATAGGTTGCTCATGTCCTTCATCATTCTTTCGTAAGATAACTACAACTACGGTGTGAAAAGAAGCAAAGGAAAATATTTGGAATGGCTTAGAATAATCTGGGGATTTTAGCACTAGAGCTTCTTTAATTACCTTCTTTATAATTGCAAAAGCATCTATAGATTCAAATGTCCAACTTATCACTGCTTCCCTTTTTAGCATCTAGGTAATTGGTTTTACAATCTTTGCAAAATTTGATATGAATCTTCTAACAAAATTTATTTGACCAAGGAATGATTGAATAGCCATAATAGTTTTAGGAATATAGATTTTGTCAATTGCGGCTATCCTTTCTGGGTCTATTCTTACTCCTTCCTTGGACACAATATGATCCAAAAGTTTTCCTTCTATTACTCCAAAATAACACTTGTTTGGATTGAGTGATATACCATACTCTAATGCCCTTGAAATTATTTTTTTGCAATGGTCTTCAGCCCGTTTTGAATAAGCTGTCAAATCATCTTGGTAGACTACTAATATGAAATCAATCAATTTTAAAAAAGCAACATCCATGGCTCTCTAAAAAGTGGCCCCAGCATTTGTTAGCCCAAATGGCATGCGTACATATACATATTTCCCAATGGTGTTGTGAAAGCAGTCTTATATTGGTCTAATTCCTTTAATTTCACCTGGTTGTATCCTCAAAACCTATCCATCATGGATACTAACTCATTTCCTATTATTGTGTGCAATAATGCCTCCATGTTTGGTAAGGTATAATTGTCTTTTAGTGAGGACACACTCGGATTTCTAAAATCTACACAAAGCCTTATGCCACCATTATTCTTTATGATTGGAACCAAATTAGACACCCAAGTTGAGTTCCTGATACATTTGATGATCCCTGCATCTCTCAACTCATTAATTTCTTTTTCATTTTTAGGGCCAAAGTGGGATTGATTGGCCTATGTCTTTGCCTAAATGGTTTTGCATCTGATTTGAGTGGAATTTCATGTTGGAACAAATCTTCTCTATAGGCCTTGAGGTCATCATACGACCATGCAAAAATATGTGAATTTAGGGGTTCTAACACAACAAATCCATTTTGTTGAGGTGTATATATTGTAGTTAACTTACGTTGAATGCGATTTTCCTTTGAGTACAAGGATAGTTCTGTACTTGTGTATTCTCCCCCTTGATTTGAGTGGAGGACACAAATGTGACAATTTCCATCTTTCTCCACAAGAGTACAAAACTCTTTGAAGTAGGAGAAAGCCTCATCTTTATGATGCAAACAATATACCCATATTTTGTGAGTGTGATCATCAACAAATATCTAGAAGTACCTATATCCTTTATTGCTAGGCATCATAGGGCCACACATATCGGTATGCACAAGATGCAAAGGTTGGCTGGAATGATTCTCATTGGAATAAAAGGGTGTTCTATGTTTTTTTCTAGCAAGACAGCTAGAACAAATAATACTTTTCTTCTCAAGTGATGGAATCCCTTTGACCATGTGTTTTTTACTAAGTTTTAGCAAGTAACTATTGCTCAAATGACCAAATCCATGATGCCAAAGCATAGCAAGACCACTATCCCTAGTAACTAAGGCCTGAAGATCAGAAACTCTATCAATCTTTAACATCCTACCAATCTCAATAGCACTAGAAACAATTTTTGCATTTTTTGACTTATCTTTGATAAGACATACCTTTTTCTCCTGATTTGAATCAAATTCAATTCTAAGATTATGATCAAGAAATTGATTAATAGAAAGAAGATTTTTGGTAAGTCCTAGAACATATGAGATATTAGTAATCCTGCAACTATGTGTTCCAAATCTAAAGAGATGTCACCAATACTTATGATGTCATAGGTGGTATCATCTCCAAGAGTGATTGTATTGTGATGAGGTTTCAATGTACAGAACCACTTATTTTGTCTAGTCATGTGCTTGGTAGTGCCTGAGTCCACATACAAGATAGATGTAGGTTTTGAACCATCTTCTGGAGTGTGGGATGAAAGCATGTATTCCTCATTTGGAGAATCTTCTTCTTCTGTGACATTTCTTTGTTGTTTCTACCTATCCTTTTGTTGTCATCATGGTTTGTCACTTCGAAATAGCTTCTTTGGAGGAGGTGTATTGGATGGTCCTTTGTTAAGGAGTTGTACCAACAATTTTTTACATCATGTCTGACTCACTCATAGATTGGACACTTCTTCTATGGTATGGATGAATTACCAGATTTGGGAGGTCCATTGAACTGCTTCATAGGATTCTTTTCTTTATGACGTGTAGTCATGGCATGATCCTCTTAATCATTTTCCTAGCTTAGTGAATCTTCTTTTTGAAGAATATTTCAAAGCTTCTCAAATGTGGGTGTAGCCTCTTTGACATTCAAAGTTGTCATAAATATCTTGTATTTGGAAGGTAATGCCCATAGAATAATAGGTACTAATAATGCATTATCAATTTCTTCTCCAAAGGCTTAGAGAGAAGCCTTCAACTTAGTAATCCTTTTTAGAAAGGATTCCAACTATTCTCCATTATTCATCTTCAAGTGGAGTAGTTGACTCTACAAATTCAGGATCTGAATCTGATTCTTTGCCTCATAAATCATCTTGAGCTTGTCTCGTGCATCTTGGGTTGTGGACAAGTCCTAGATAAAGGGCTGAACTTCATTAGACACACTAAACAAAATGATCAATTTCGTCTTTCTATCAACTTGATCAATTTTTTTCTGCTCACCAACATCTGTCTTATGACGTGTTATGGTACCACTAACCACATCCAAAACTTCCTCAAGCTCAAGTTAAATTTTTATTTTGGTCTTGTAGGCGGAATAATTATTTTTGTGTAGTAGCTGAGAGTTTGGAAGAAGAAATTTTGGAGAGCTACTTGCCATTTTGTTAGCTAAATAAGGTGTTATCCTTTCCTAGTTACACAAAGTGACATTGCTCTATAAAAGAAAGGATAATATAACACCTTAAAAATATAAGTGAGTTGAGATGAATTTACTACAATGAATTTTCAAAGTGTTCTAAATATTACATAAACCTAGAAGTTCCTCACTATGAGATCTATTTTATAACTACAAATATCCAATAAACAAAGTAATAAATGCTAAGATGGACATAAGAATTTTTTTACATGCCCAAAAAAGTAATAAACACTAAGATGGACATAAGAGGAACATTTTAATTCTTTCAATGTAGCTATTGGCATTTTAGTAGTGCAAACTGAAGATGTAGTAGTTAGACTTTTTGTTCAAAATCTCACAAAAGGAGCAACAAAATGGTTTAGTCACCTTCCTATAGGATCCATAATTGACTGGAACTCCGTAAAAACTACTTTTGAAGGCCATTTCAAAAGCACAGATGATGAGCATTCCTTGTTAGCACAACTTACCCAGATGAAAAAGGAAATCCATGAGCCAACGAGAGATTATATGGCCTGGTATAATAAAGTCATCCATAAGATTCCTACTGATAAAAGGCTAACCCCTGAAAACCAATAATGTTTTTTTGTAAATTCCATGCCCTCGAACATTGGTTTTCATCTTAGGAGGAATAGTCCAATAGACTTGGTAGCTGCTCAGAGCCAAGTGACTGAGTTAGAAGATTATTTGATCACAACAGGGAAGTGGAAGAAAGATCTTCAGGCTCTACACTCTCAAGCTTCTACTTCTTCTTCGGATCCAGTGGTTCAAAGGTTAATGAATGATGTGATTGCGCTAAAAAGGCAATTTCCCAAACAAGGATCAATCTACCCTCTTGCATATCAAGATGCTAATAGAAAACAACCTGGTTAATGGCATGATAAAACTCCCCTTTTACCCTCAATTCAGCCCAGACTAGCCCTTGAAGCTCCATCTAGAGAGGGGGTTATGTGTTCTTTCCATTTAACAATAGATCATGATGGTGATACATGTCTAGATATGATGAGACATGTGCAAATGGGAGCAACCCAAGATGTATTAGGAGAAGTGAAAGTTGAAGAAATGACTCAAGAGCGACTTGGCGACTCCGACTCATTTTACCTAGAATATCAATCAAACTCCAAAAGGGGAGATATTTTAGTCACTCTTGAAGATTCAACATGTGTTATGCTCACTCGCAATCAAAAGTCTTATATACCCAATCCATCGACATCAAATGTTGTTGCCAAGATTAAAGAACCTATAAGTAATACGCCTTTTTCAAGTGTAAAGTCCCCTAAATTTAAGATATTGCAAAAAGACACATGAGTCCCCTCATTTCACATCATTGAGTTTTGTCAATCTTATGCTATCCAAATTTCACCTGTCAAGTATTTAAGATTAAATCCAAAAGAACTTGACAAGTTAATTAAATATGTTAAGGGTGAATCCCCTAACTCTTATCCTTCTGACCAATGTATAGCCAATCAATTTGATTTTTTGTCCAACCTCCTTTAGTAGTTCCTCCTACAAATGTCAACTAGACTAATTCATCCAATGCCTCTACTTTAGAAACTAATTGTTATATTCATGAAACCCGAAAGCCTGAGCCTTTTTATATTTCCTTGCTCCTTAATGGTCTTAAATTGAGCAATTGTATCATAGACTTAGGGGCATTTGATAACATTATGTTGTCTTCAGTTGCTAAAGCCCTTGGCCTGACTCTCACAAAGACTTTTGGGAGATGTTATTCAATGGATGGTAAACAAGTACCTCTAATAGATCAAGCGAAAGATGCCCAAGCTGTCCTAGCTGCCCATCCAGATAAGAGGTTAAAATTAACAATTCTTGTAGATGATATCCCAGCAAGCTATGGAATGCTTTTGAGAAGGACCTTTTGTAGAGACATGGGAGGGGAAATTAAGATGGATTGGTGTGAAGCAGTGATTCTTGTGGGAAAGAAGAAGGTTAAGTTGGAACCAAAGGCAAAGAATAAGTACACAGTCTTTCCTTTAGATGACCCAAAAGCTCAGATTTTATATCAGGAGTGTGAATTTGGGAATTATCTAATCATGACTGATGAAGTTTCTCCTATTTCAAAAGTTCAGGATGAGGTTGCTCAAATTTGGTCAATGGAATTTGATGGTAGCTGTGCAAATGTAGGATCAGGAGCTAGGGTGGTACTTAAAGGCCCTGATGGAGAATACTTACCATTTTATTTTAAGTTGGATTTTAAGAACACCAATAACATCGCTGAGTATGAAGCTTTACTGCTAGGCTTGCAAGAAGTGAAAGCTCATGGGATTAAAATCCTTATTGCTAGAGGAGATGCTGAACTGATAGTTAAACAAGTCAAGGGTCAGTTTTTCTGTGAAGAATGAACAACTAAGACATTATAGAGATTTAATTTGGAAAGAGATTGAAGCCTTTGATGCCTTTTCAATTGAGGCTATCCCGATAAGTTTAAATTCAAGGGCAGATTCTTTGGCTATTTCAACCTCCTTATTGCTTCCCCATCCAGATTTCAAGACAAATCTTTATAAGATAGAGATGATTTACAGACCAATAATCCCTGACAATGTTGAACATTTGCAGGTGTTTGAAGATGATGCCAGTATTAAATACTTTATGGCCTATGTAGAGGTTTTTGCTTCCACTTATTTTGAAGGGTCAAATGAAACATTTGAAGAACCTGATTCTGAAAGCTAGCCGTCAGAAGAGGTGGTTCAGTTAAAAGCTAATAAGATTCCTAAAGGTTTGGTTTCACTAGAAAGTTTATTTTCTAGAAGAGATGATAGTTACTTCTCATGAAAAGGTAACCCACCTCCTAAAGTACTAAAAGAGTATGACAAAATCAACATAGGAGATGAATCACAACCTAAATGGATATCTGTGGGAAAGACTCTTTCTCTGCAGGAAAAAGAAAGGCTTCAATCATTGCTGACTACCTATACATATGTTTTTTCCTGGATTATAATGACTTGAAGGATTTCAGAGGTGGAAGTTTTAGTCACAACATACCCCTCAAACTAAAATGTAAGCCTTTTAGACAAAAGTTATGTAGTTATAATCCCAAAGTGTCAGAAGCTATACTACGAGAGGTAGACAAAATGTTGAAAGTAAGGATTATATACCCTATTCACCACTCTACATGGATTGCGAATATTTTCCCGGTGAGAAAAAAGAATGGTGAAATAAGAATCTGCGTGGACTTCTGCAACTTGAACCAAGCAAGCTTGAAGGACAACTACGCTTTACCAAAGATGGAACGTGTTTTACAGACTGTTGTCAAATCTAAGATTATGTCAATGCTTGACAGATTCTCAGGATATAACCAAGTCAGTGTGGCAGAAAATGATAAGCATAAAACTACTTTTACTACACCTTGGGGAACATTTGCATATAATAGAATGCCCTTCGGTCTGATAAATGCTAGGGCAACCTTCCAAAGGGCTATGGATTCTTCCTTTGCTGATATGAAGAATAGAATTATTGTTATATACCTTAAT
Source organism: Chamaecyparis obtusa (assembly GCA_027943335.1). Classification (NCBI taxonomy): domain Eukaryota; kingdom Viridiplantae; phylum Streptophyta; class Pinopsida; order Cupressales; family Cupressaceae; genus Chamaecyparis; species Chamaecyparis obtusa. Next base: position 226,287 of record BSBK01009816.1, read on the forward strand.
AATCTGAAAGTCTATTCCTGAAGGTGAAAGCACCATCTCAAGGATCTTTAATCTATTCTTTAAAGATGTCAAGACCATGGCATTTCTCTCAATCCCAAAAAATCTATATTTTGTGTAACGGAGGGTAAATTATTGGGCCATATAGTTCCAAGGGAGGGATAAGAATTGATCCTGAAAGAGTGAAAGCTATTCAACAGCTAAGTCTTCCATCAACTAGAACTGGGGTAAAATCTTTCTTCGGTCAGATTAATTTTCTGTGAGCATTTGTGCCAAATTTTTCTGAGTTGACTAGACACATTGTGGGAATGATGAGTGAAAAACAACCTTTCAAAAGGACTGAAGCTGCTAAAGAAGCTTTCAATGAAATCAAGAACGCTATAGAAAATGCTCCATCTTTAGTCCACCCTAATTATAAAAAGGATTTTATTATTTATTGCTATGATTATGACCATTCTTAATCTGCAATGCTTACTCAAAAGAATGATACAGAAAATGAAGCACCAATTGCTTTCATGATTACTCCCCTTAAAAAGCATGAACTCAAGTATTCAACTATTGAAAAGCAAGCTTTTGTAGTCGTCAAAGCTATCAAACAGTTCAGGTTTCATATTCTTCATTCACACTTTGTGGTATTTGTTCCTAATTTTGCTGTAAAAAGTCTACTTACACAACAAGAAATAGCCATGAATAAAAGGGCATTATGGGTAACAAAAATATAGGAATATGATTTGACAATAAAACCTACAAAACTGGTTAGAGGATGAGGATTATGTAAATTCATAGCTGAGAATCTAAAACAGGAAGAAGAGCCTAGAAATGGGGTATCACATGCATTATTGGTAATCTTGACTGATCCTTGGTTATGTGATATAGCATATTATTTGACTTACAGAGAATATCCTTCTTGGTTAACCCCAAAGGAAAGATGAAATATGAGGCTGCAAGCAGCAAAGTATGTGATATGCTAGGGTGTATTATTCAAAAGAGGTGTTGACAAAACTTTCCTCAGATGTGTGGATAAGGAGCAACATATGCAACTATTAAGAACCTTTCACGAAGAAGCTTGTGGTGGTCACTTTTCCTCTTCAGTCACTACTTTCAAGATTCTCTGCAATTTTTTCTATTGGTCAGGCATGTTCAAAGATGCTTATACATTTGTTAGAAGGTGCGAGAAGTGTCAGTTATTTTCTGGAAAACCTCAATTGGCAGCATTACCCTTGAAAACCATCATTGCGGATGAGCCCTTCAAGTAGTGGGGACTAGATTTTGTAGGCCCTGTTAATCCCCCATCCAGTGTAGGTGATATCTATATTTTGACAGCAGTAGATTATTTCACCAAGTGGGTTGAGGCCATTCCAACCAAGAAAGCAAATTTCCAGGTGGTGTGCGAATTCTTGAAGAATAACATCTTGGTGTGTTTTGGAGTGCCTCAGAAGATTGTGATAGATAATGCTACCTATTTTTCATCTCAAGAGTTAATTCTTTTTTTTTATGACCATAGTATTTCCCTGTCTCACTCATTTGATTATTTTCCTCAAGGGAATGGGCAGGCGAAATCGAGCAATAAAAACCTAGTAGCCATTATGAAAAATTTGGTGGATGATAATGGTAAAAATTGGCACAAAAAGATCTTTGAAGCCCTTTGGATGGACATAATAACACCAAAAAGGGCGATTGGCATGGCACCATTTGAGTTAGTATATGGTGTAGGGGCACAAGTATCTCTTCCTTTGGAATTATCGGCCATTAAACTACAAGCTGCTATTGAAGACCAAGCTTTCAAAGATTCCCTTGAAACAAGAATCATGTATTTACATAAACTAGAAGTTGAAAGGGAAGCGCTAGTAGACAAAATCACAGAGCATCAACTTAAAGTCAAAAATATCTTTGACAGGAAAGCCCAGCCTCAGAAATTTATGAAAGGAGATGAAGTACTACTCTGGGAAAAAAGGAAGGAACCAAAGGGGGCTCATAGTAAGTTTGAATCCTTTTCAAAAGGACCTTTTCTCATTGAAGAAGAATTGGGATCTTATGCTTTCAAGTTAGTTTATCTTGATGGATAAGTCTTGCCGTATTCCTACAATGGGCAAGATTTAAAGTTGGTAAAGTTGTGAGTTTCTCCTTTTGGAGTTTTGTCTTGTACATATTAGGTTAGGTTTCCTTTCCAATTTTTGTTTGGGTGTGTTGTCTTTCCCTTTCATTTTTGCGTAACCAAAGTTTTGAGTTCTTTGCCTTTCTGTCAAAAAGTAGTCCCCAGTCAGAGTTGATGTTAGTCCCATTTTGATACTGGTCCTTTCTTTTATTTGAGTTGTACGTTGAATAAACCTTTCTCCTTTTTTAGTATTTCCTTGTCCTATGCATCTTAAGTTCGGTCATAATCGATCAGCATTTTGAGGTCATGTTTTGGTTTTGAGTTGCTTGAAATTTTGTAAACCCTATTTTTCTTGAACACGCTTGAACACCTTTGAACAACCTTGAATGGTGTTTAAGCCCATTCAAGGATGTTCATATTAATTTCATCATTTGTGAAGACATGACAGGATGATAAGAAAATAAAGGAAATCTACCTGTTACTGAGACTTAAGAAGATTATAACACATCAGTTATTGGTTTGTGACATACCCTGGCATTCAAATCATCAATTGGGCTAACTCAGAAGTTCACAAACCTTGAATAGGTTTGAACATATTTGAACAATGTTAAACAATCATGAACTTTGTTCTTTCTTGTTTGAAGGAATCTAGGAGGATTATGAAAGAGAGGAGAATCTAGTAATAGTTAAGCAATGGGGCCCATGGGAAAGAAAGCATTTAATGCTAGTTATGGCAAGTGGTTTTTAAAGTATGCCCGTGAGATCTGAATAATCATTATTTTTACTGACCTTGGGATTTTCTTAATTGGTAATTATGGATTACATGCATAAGATGTCAAATCAAATCTTTGTCGCTCTTTCCATGAAAGATTTGTAATAAATGCTTAAGCCCTTACCATTCTATTTAAGTTAAGCCTTTTTATTCAAATTCCTAAGTGTTTTATTATTAAGAAGATGGTGCATGGAGGTAAGAACTTGGGAGCTCCTGTGATCAAAATCTTCTGCATAAATAAGGTGAGTTTGGCCATTACCCTCGTGATATTTTCAAATTCGGTAGTCTGAAAGGTGAATAGAAAATTAAATTTCTATAGTCATGAGGTCAACTTTTCATCTGTTTGGGAACACTTCAAGTTTAGTATGTGATGGCCCCATAGTGTCAGATACAGACCTAGAAGATTATAATTTGGAAAACTTGCCTTCCCGTCTTTTGAATTCCCTAGAAGGTACTCTAGCTTTGGATATTTTGCATAGTGGTTTATGTTCGGCAGCGACATTTCCTCCTGTTGTCATTTGCCCTAAATTAATCCTTGAATGCATAAGGAACTATGATGCACGGACAAAGTCAATCAGAAAGAAAGATGGTAGTGTCCTTATGCCTGTTAGTAGAGAAATGGTGACTCAAGCACTGCAACTCCCATAAAAGACCTTCTCCACCTTTTCTCCCACATAGTCTATTGTTAAGTTCAATGAAAATAGGGATGCAAATCACACTTCTATAGCTAAAAGCTGGTTGCTAAACCCACAAAGAGGGGGTTTACGTTTGCCCAAGAAATTCAATAGAACCCATGTCCACCCATATATCAATGATTTAATGGTGATGTTGCATAGAGTAAGGGGGTCTCAAGTAGACTATATTTTATTTGATTGGATGTATTTTTTACGTTCAAATCATCCTAGAAGGAACACAACTCCTAGATTGGGCTGAATTAATTGCCAGTTCCCTTAGAGAATAGCTCAACACTTCTAAATTGACTGCTAGTGGTTTCTTTATGTCCTCCTATCTCATGTATTGCTTGGCCTACAGCAAACAATGGCATGGAATGCCACACAAACTTTGGGTTGCAGACATGTGTGTCTATTAATATTACACAATTCTATAGAAGGACAATTTTGTTGAAAATTATAGAAGGGTGCATGACACATTCATGGGTAAATTATATTTTGAGTTAGCTGGTATCTCTGACAAGAGAATTAGTTTAGAAGCCCAGGAGCTGGTAACCAAGTATGGAAGCTATTACATTTAGTTTCCTAGATTTACCTACATCAGAATTGGGGGTTTTGAAGATCCACCAATGAGATTACCTAGGTATGCATTTGATTGTTTCATCCTAGCCGAAATTTGCAGACAATTCACCACTATCTTGAAAGATTTCTCCCTGAAGAAGAATGAGAAAAGGATTTCCCTATATCATTAGGCAAATTCTCATGTAAAAATATGGCAGATGCTGTCAGTATTGGAAGTGACATTTGTCATTTTGATTTCAAATATTATACTGAAAGAGTGGGATTTGATAATAAACACTATGCCAGTGGCAGTTTAGGACTTAGGTCTCACATGTTTCCTATATCTCACCTAGAGGATTTCTAGGAGGACTGTTGTGATGAATCATGGGTAGAAGAAAGGGCACACAACAAATTGTGCATATTGCAAATTCAATCAATGAGACTTCAGATCAATGTAGAAGGGATAACTGATGATGGGTCTGATTTGATTGAACCCAGCTTCAAGAAGTCAATTGAAAAAAGTGATCCTATTATTGATTGGTCCAAGGAAGAAGAGGACAATATTGAGAAGAGGACCTTATGTGTGATTCATTTAACTAATGAATGGTTGCAATCAAGAAGAAAATAGAAAGAACCTAAAATAGGAAAAGAAGAAGTTAGAAGTACTTCTTTACTTTCACCAATTTCTGTTTCTAATCCATCTGCACAAATTGAAAATGCAGGGTCTACAGGGAAATCACAGGTCAGGAACACCCGAAAGAAAGTTGTAGCTGATCCCCTACTAGTTTCTCCCTTGCAAAGAGTTACAAGGTCCAAGACTAGATCGAGAGTTAAGACAATCATGGCTCAAGAAGATGTTCTGACAATTAATTTGGATGAAGACAAGTTGGAGGATGTAAGGTTCCACATAGCTGAAGATGAAAAGGTGGAAAAAGATATTTTTGATTTGGATGATGTAACGTTGAAAGTGATTAGTACACCAGTGAAGACGCTTGAACAATCCCTAGGGTCCGATGTCATGCCAAAATGGTTAGTTTCTTCTGTAAGTAAAAAATGCAGCCTAGTTCTAGTCTCAGTGCCTATGAAGGATATTGTTAGTAAGTATATACATAAAACTCCAAAAACCAAAAAGGTAAAAAGCACAGCCCTGATGTTCATGGATGCAAAAACATGAAAGTGGACTACAAAGGCAGCCACCTAAAGGCCAAAGGAAGGAGAATAAGAGGTCAAGGCAGAGGATTTTGAAGTCACCAAAGTAGAGCTAAGAACTATGGACCGGGCAGGAAAAAATCATTTATTCAAAGAAACAACTCAACATATGTTGTATTCTTCATGGAAGGATGGAAGGGAAAAGAAGGAATTAAAACAAACAATCATGACATTGTCATAGTTCATTAACACTTTCTGTAGCTTTGATGCTACCCCACTAGTTCAGTCTCCCCAAATTTTTGACCCAGACTCTGCCGAGAGTAAGAATTTCTTGAATCAGGTTCAACGAGGTCGAGCCCTAGTATCTTTAGTGGATGAATGGATAAATGAAGTTATTAAAAGTGGCCTTAGATGTCTCAAGGATGCTTAGGATGTTCTCTTTGATATATAAGCTTTGATAGGGGAGTTACAGATACAAAGACAAGTGTGGGGCAGAGAAGATGAAAAATGGTTTACAGCCATGTCCAAGTTTTTGGAAATTGAGAAGTACGGGTTCATGAAGTTTTGCATAGAGAAATTTGTGAAATCACCTGATGAAGCTACCTTTTTTGTTCTCAGGAAGAATGTTAGCTGGCGTCTCAGCACGATCAGGAGTACCATTTTTGAAAATAAAGACAGTGAGAACGAAATCAAACAGTTGCAGAAAACAATGATGATAGAACTCAAAGTGATTAACTTTGCTCATACATATATGACCAGTCATGGAGAGCAGGATGTAAAAGCAACCCTCAGATTATTTGAAACTACCATGAGGAAAATTAAAGAAAAGGCTAACCTAAAGCTTCAAATTTCACACAGGTGGCCAGGATTGAATCCATGTTGTATATCTGCGTAGACCAGCTTCCTGCAATAATTGATAAGATCAAGAAATCTAAGTGGGCTAAAGAAGCAGTGATGAAAAGGTTAGTGAACATCAAAGTCCCTCATTTGCAGCTTGCAAAGGAGCTTATCAACACAATTTGTTGTAGCTGAAGGGGAGATTCTCGCAGGAGCGTGCTACTGACAAGGAAGTAGATCTTGAAATTTAGTTATTTTTCAACTATCTAAAAAAATCTTAAGGACATGTGTCCTTTTTTCTTTGGTTACTCATTAAACTATTTTAGTCAAGAGGTTGGGTTTTTCGGGAGACCTCTCGGCTTTGCAAAAACTATAAGTAGTTTAGTAGTGTTAAAGAAAGGGTTAGAAATTTTTTGGAATAGCACTAGTATTTTCCAGCTTTATAGTTTATTAGAAGAAAACTTTTTTGATATATCAAGTTTGTTGTAGAAGTACTTATATATATGTTTTTCTTGCTTTCGCCTGTGTTGCAAAGACAGTTAATATATCAATCTTACTATATTTCAAATTTGTGTTATTTAGAATGAGTGGATGCATGTTCTGTGGTAACATTTTAATCTATTCTCTATTGCATTAAAACTTCAATCAGTATCTTGATGTTATTAGTGATCCTAGTTATATTTTCATTTAATTGGTTTTTTCTTTGACCTACTTTATCTCAGAAATATTATGGAAAGTAGAAAAATGTGATTTTCTGTTACTGCATGTCTTGTTTGCTATGGAAAGATTATTTAAAAAGCTAATCATCTAAGAACGATATAGAAACCTTTTGAAGCTTTCAGGTTAAAAGCTAATCTGTGAAATAAGATAAATGGAATTCATTGAAAATCAGTTTTAAGGAGCTGTACCTAAATTTAAAATTCAGAGGGAAGTGATTGTAGTGAACACTTACCCAACTATTAGTAAAGATTTGTCTTTAAAACGGTAATAGAGAAATTGTCTCGAGGAAGATAAAATAAAGGACAAATATGTTTACTAACAATATAAAAAAGAGTTACGCTAATGAATTTCATTGGCGTAGCTAGCACTATCATAAGGCATGATTTTCTTACTTCTGATCACCGATAAAACCTAGTTGACAAAACTCCTGCCAATACATCTCATTGGTAAAAACACAAAGTTAGCTATGCCAAAATTTGCATCTTTAGCCTGATGAACAATCTATTTAGGATTTTGATGAGACCAAAGACAAGTTTCATCAAAAACATGCCTTAGATCCCATTAAAGCACTATAATACCATATTGGTGGAACATGAGAGATTTTACACCGATATGTCTGATCTGAAGCATTACATAGGATTTGGCTCTGTTTATTTTCTCAACTGGAACCCTGTGAGGAAAGAACAATCTGATGATATGATGGTGAGAAAAAATGATGAATAGAAAAATGAAATAATTTCTATAAACTAGTTAAACTCCACCAAATTTTTCTACAACTATTACCCCTCTTTAATTAATCCTATATATATATATATATATATATATATATATATATATATATATTATATATATATATATATATATATATATATATATATATATATATATATATATATATATATATATATATATATATATATATATATATAATATATATATATATATATATATATATTATATATATATATATATATATATATATTATATATATATATATATATATATATATATATATATATATATATATATATATCCACTTTTTTTTTTTTTTTTAGAGATACACCACAATCAATTGTTCACAAGAGAGGTCTTGATAGTTAGGACTATTAGAGTATCAAAGTTTATTAAGCTCGTTGATATTTAGTACATTATGATAGACATTTATATAGTTATAAAATAGGTACAAATTACGTGTTATTCCTAAGAGAATTTAGAGTTTTCATTAGTATCAATCAGTCATATAGTTGGTAAAGGAGATAATATAGGTCAGTCGGTCAACACACAAAGCCTAGACACCAAGCGAGATACAAGGCAGAATACTACACTAACCGAATATAGCTTTGACCGAGTACTCATACCGAGTTAGATGATTACTAAGTACCGAGCATAGTAGTCATCAAGCATTCATATGTACCTAGAATCAATTAAATACCAAGTGATGAATGCAGTATACACTGAGTGAAACAAGAAACAACATAATTGTTTGTAATGACACAAACTACAAGGCAAATAGTTTACACCGATCAAAAAATGGTTTAGCAAGATCGATATGAAATTAAATATGGATGTAATCATTTAATGGTTGATGATTCTTATGTAAAGATGATCTAGGTTATTCATTTGAACTATTGATCTTAGGTTTTCTAAGATAGTATTTGAACCCTAACTAGGTCAAATCACTTTGATATAAATATTGTATAGATGTCATTTTGACATGGTACCACACATGAAGTAGCTGCCATTGGGAGACATATGAAAGATCTAACAGGGTTAAGTTTGAAGCATTAACAGAATATTCAGTTTATCAGAAACATAAGGCTATCCAATAGTATTTAGAGAAGAGATCAATCACATTGAGGTGATGACAGATAAGTACATACTAGATCTAAAATCAGGCAAGATTAGTTGCTATCTATAGATGAATTTTACTGTTACCTTTTAATAGACTGATGAGCACTGAGGGAATATAGCAGTTGTTTCCTATATTCTCTAGAATGATGGATCCTTTCTAGTAGCGGCATGGTCCTCAGTGCTGTGATTGCTTTCTCTGTCATAGCTAGAACTTCAACGCCGTTTCTTCAATGCGGTCGATCCACTCTCCAACTGCTCCTTGTTTTCTTGGCAGGTTAGTAGCATGTGGTATGTATG
>BSBK01009817.1:0-40000 GCA_027943335.1 Chamaecyparis obtusa
ATTTGGTTGATACCATAATTGACTTTTGATAATAATGATAACTTGATATTACTTTTACTCATATTAGTTATCAATAATGATAACTGTGATAGTTAGAAATTATAAACTATCATAGTTATCAAGTAATGATAACTATAGAATGAATCTTAATAAGATCATCAAATGTATAATAATAATGTATATAACGTATAATTATCATTTTATCTAAAGAAGGAGATATATCAAAATACTTAGGTTAGAATAATCGTACTAAAGCTATAAACTTTAACATTTAAAAATGTTCTTTGAGTAGCAACAAATCATCATTGCTTAACCCTAACTCTTTCAGATCCTTCCATTTACTATATGCTCCCCAACTCTCCTCCCCTCTACACTACATAATTACCCACCTTTGTTCCCCATGCTTGTTCAGTTATCAACATCACATGCTTATATATACCTCCATCTGCTAACACCCTTCTTTACCATCCCATGAATCAGATCAAAAGTTGACCCTTCACCCATTTTCTAGCTACTATGAGATATGGTTTATTATCAATGGTCTACAACTAATCAGAAGTTCATAATGAGGAACCTCTAGGTGGATCCTCCACTATTAGAAGAATTTCTCCCTTTCACCAGTATCTAAGTATTTTACCTACAAGATTCTAACCCATTTTTTTTTTGGGAATTTATACATCTACCAAACTAGTTTAGTGCCCATTGCACCATTCATCAATTTTTAATTTCTTAAACCCCCCCCCCCCCCCCCTAACATCCTTTGGATTTGCAAATATGGTCTCATGCTAAAAGAGGGATTTTATTCTAACTTTTTCTTTCATTCTAAAATAATCTTCTCATTTATTTCTCAATAACCTTTATCACCTTCCCCAGTATCCTTAAACATGTCATAGAAAATAATGGCATAGATGAGATAACTATTTTTAGTATTAAGATTCTCCTAGCTAATGTTAGCCAATGGTTCCTCCATCCTTCCATCTTACTTAAGAAACCATCCACCATATCTTTTCATTGTGTCAAATTACATACCCCTGAAAAAAGTGGCAAGCCAAGGGATTTACCTGGAAGTCTCCCTTATCGAATGCCAAAGAATTTAACAATCTCTCTCTAAATGTTTGGTTCAGTATTGAAGAAAAAAAAATTGATTTCCTCCAATTGATGCTTTCCCTAGAAACCTGACTATACTTGTCTAAATTATTATTCATCATCCTTGCTTCTCTCAAGGATATCTCCCCATTATAAGAGTATCATCAGTAAACTATGAGTGTGAGATTGGGTTGACACCTCTTGCTACCTCCACATATTTCTATAATCATTGAACTCTACACTTTGTATTCATCATCTCTAATACCTCAACCATCAAAATAATAAAAAATGGGGAAATTGGTTCACCTTGTCTCAATCCTCTTGAAGTAGAGAAAAAACCTTGTGGGATGCCAATGATAAGAATTGAAGCTCTATAGTCTGTTGTCATACATCTAATCCAATCAACCCATTTATGATGAAATCCAAACTGCCTTAGAACTTTATACAAGAAATTCTTGTCAACTTTATCACAAGGTTTCTAAATGTCAAGCTTATCAAACATCTTTTTCAACTTCCCTACTCTAATAGAGAGGATTTCCTTATGTGCAATAAATATTCCTTCCACTATTGACCTATTTGGGGTAAATCCACTATGTTCTACTGAAATTAATTTGTCTAGTATCTTCTTCAATATGTTAGCATACACCATAGCGTTTATTTTGTAAATCATGTTAAAAAGGAAAATTGGTCAAAATTCTTCAAAAGGCTCATCATTTTCATTCTTAGGGATCAATGCCACAAGTGTGTTATTGATTTCCTTTAAAATAAATCCTTTTTATCATGATTCCTCAACGACCTCACACAATTCCTCTTTTAATATTTCCCAAAATTCTTGGTAAAAAAAAGCCTAAAATCCATTTGGCCTAGGTGTCTTATCCTCATCCAAATAAAATGCTTCCATTTTAACCTCCTTCAACTAAATTGGCTCCATCAATATGTTATTATAATCTGCTTCAGTTACAATGGAGGGAATCACTCGCAACACCTCAGCATACTCCTTTGATGAAACCCCATTATCTAAGGACCATAATGTTGAATAAAAGGTCATTGCTTTCCTATTAATTGCTTCCATTTCTGCAACTTTTTTCCCAGCTTCATTCTTTATTGAATATATTCTATTAATTAATGTCCTTGTATTAACCGAGCTATGAAAAAAATTCATGTTACGATCCCCATCCTTTAACCAATTTTCCCTCAATTTTTTATGCCAATAGATATCTTCTCTAGCTAAGATCTCTTCATACTGTTGCTTTAAGTCCTTTTTCATTAGAAAGTCTATTTGATCCATGCCTTCCATTATAACCTTGTTTCTTAAAGCCAATAAATTCTCTTCCAAAAAAAATTTCTCCACAAATGTCTTTAAAGTGAACTCGATTCTAGCTCTTCAAATTATTCTTAATGTATTTAAGTTTCTTAAAGAACTAAAATCCCTTGTTTCCTTCAATAACATGGGTTTTCTTCCACCAATTTTCTACCATATCCTAAAACTCATCCACATGCAACCACATCTTCTCCATCTTAAAAGGACATCTTATTAGTACCGCATCCTTCTACACCACTAAAGCCATCAGAAAATGATCACACCTAGTCATAGGTAGAATTTTGGCCTCAAAAATCAAAGGAAGAGTGCCCCATTCACATACCAAGAAAATCAATCCATTATTTCAGGTATATGTGAGAACCCCTACTCTTTGTTTGTCTATGTAAATACCTCATTCTTGGTCTTCACCTCCCACAACCCATTTCTAGTCACAAAAATCTAAAAATCATATTGGATCCTACCCATATACCCATTACCCCCTTTATTATCTATCAATTCTAACATTGTGTTGAAATCACCTCCTATAATGAAGGTCACCTTACCCATACCATTCATGATATCTGAGATGTTATTCCAATATTTCTTCTTATCTTCCATTCTAATCAAGCCATAGACATTAAACAAGAACACTAAAATCTATAAATGTAACATACTTACCTTGAGTAACTACCAATTTATTGTTTGTGATATACCTTCTACTTGGACCTTCCTTGGGTTCCATAACACTCTCAGTCCTCATGAAGCCCTTCTATGTTCACAAAGAATCCCCATCTCTGATGAACTCCTAAAAACCTTGCAAATTCTTCTTGTTCTAATTTAGTTTCTTGTAGACATACTACATTTGGTTTTGTCTGATCAAAGCATCTTTTCATTAAACACCTCTTGTCGGGGGCATTGCAGCCCCTAACATTCCACTTAAGGAACTTCATTGCTTTCCAAGAGAGAACAAGTCTCTCTTGGATCTCAATTTTCTCCGGTGCTTCATGTTTCAAACATGTTCCAACAATTCTTGAATGGAGTTTCTCCCTCTTGACCCCTTGCCTCCTATTTTAATCTTCTGAGGTTTAGCTTTAGATTCTTTCCTAGTTTTTTTTTCCAAAATTCCTTTCCCATCTGTTAATCCAAGAAAATCCTCTCCACCACCTTGACTTAATTCCCCATCCTCTTTAGTTATATCTTCTTCACTCTTAGAAAAAAATTCATGAATGTGGGACATACACATATCTTTCAAAACTAGGTATGATTCATTATCTTTAACATTTTCAGACTCGTCTTAGAACATGTCCTTATCTTTGTTTGAAACAAGTAACTCCATCTCAAATTTTTGCACTTTGACAGGCTCTTCCACACCCAAAGCCTTTATGTTTATCTATATCCCTTCTCCAATAGTAGATTATATTACCATGATATTCTCTATTGAGACTTCTTTACTTTGCTTTAATGCTCATATAGTCTTTGCGGGAAAGCTACAATTCCCCTCCTCACAAAAAATTCCTTTCTCTTGATTAATCTGGGTTAGAAGAATTTCTTCCCCCAATATAAGTTCATTTTTTTCTTGTTGTGATGTATTCTCCCCATCTTTTGACCCATCCAGTATCTCTTCTCTTGGTAGTACATTCTCCTCCTATCTAGCACAAAGTTCTTCCATAAGGCCAACCTTTTCAAAATTAGCTACCTATTGTTGTTATGTATTTCCTATATCCTTTAGGTATTGTTGTCCCTTCCCACTATCTTCCTCTTGTACAACCTTGTTCTACAACTTTGTCCCCCCTATATTGGCTTCCCTTTCCATACTTCCTACTTGAATTTCCATTAGTTCTTCTAACCTTGATTCCAACTGAATGTCTTCAATTCCTTTACACTTTTTTTCACTCAATAATTCCTCTATCTGATGACCCCAAGCCTTGCATTTACTGCATTTTTCCATAATTTCCTCTACCTCAATCTCATGCCACTAGTATCCTTCACTTTTGCTAATCTTTATTTCTTGGGGGAGTGGTGGATGAGGCTTCTGAGAAATTCATATCCTAGCATACATGCTAAAATCCTTTTTTTCTATGGCTTCATCCACCTTCAAAAACTTTCCAAGCTTATTACCCATTACCTTCAAAATTTCCTCATTCCAATATGCATGTGGTAGATTATAAATCCTAGCCCATATTGGCACTTCCTCAATGGTAAATTGCTTGGGATTAAAGTTATGAGACCAGTCTTTTATGTAGAAACCAATACCCCCATCATTGAAGGACCATTATTCATTATCTATTGTTTTTCTCTTGCATTACCTGTGACTTCGAAGAAAAAACCGTTAGGTAAGGATTTCAAAGAAAAATGCTTACCTCAGTTTTCATTATTCCATGTGTGAATACAAGTCCATATGCAGGCCATCCTCCTCCCCATTTCATTAAAAATCCCTCTCTTTTAGATGCCACATAGAGTCAACATTCTTCAGATTCAATGCATATCAAAATTACCTGATTGTCAATAGTTGTTAGTTTTTCTTTCATTGCATGTGTTGGTTGGAAGAGATCCTTTGGTTTCCATTCCTTTTATTCCAGCCCTTTGAATCCATCCTTTTTGTCATTAAATATCCTCAAAAAAACCCCACCAATTTCTCCCATCATTTTTGTTACTCCCGTCTCCATGCTAAAAATCTCTTCTATTATCAACACTGTTAGTTTTCAAAAACTCCCTAGCCTTTCCCAAGGGATACCATGGAACCCACTTTCTCTTTCTCCCTCTACTCTTCTCTTTTTGCTAGTGTCATATACTCTAGCCATCGCTGCAAGGAAACCCCAAGATCTTCCTTCTCATCGCTAAATTAGACATACACTTATTTATATATAAATTATTAATATTAAAAAGACAATTAAAATAAATTAAAATAAAAACAATGCAAATAAACTAATATACTCAAAAATTAGAAAATAATAACATGGATATAATAATCAATATAAAATTGTATTAAAATAATATAGATGTGCATGTTGAAAGGATGGAGCAAAGGGGGATGGAGAGCATGACAGTAGAGTAGTGGCAATTGATGTGAAAGGAGTTGAAGCAACGTGTTGAGGTGCACAATAATGGTGGATGTAGTAGGAATGGGGATGGATGTGAAGATAGTGAAACTAGGAAGAAGCCATGGGAAAGGCAACACATCTCAAGAAGATGGAGTGATGAGATCAAAGAAGAGTTACCAATGCCCAAATTCAAGGAAAAAATCAATAACGGGTGGACAACTTACTCCAGGGAACTAGAGCAACGAAATCAGCATCATCTGTCCTAATGGGTTTTTTAGGATGGGAGATGGGTAGACAAAGCCTAGGGAAATCGACAAAATTTGCAAGAATTACCTCAAATCTAGAAACCTAAGGAAAGATTATTCCCCCATCCTAGAAGACCACCAGGGAGAAGAAGGTTTTGGCAAAACAATAGGGCACACCACCCAAATAATATTAGTAGGAATGCGAGGTATGGGAAATATACAGAGTCATCAGAAAATTGGTGGGAGAAAACCCAAGAAAGGCCTGACATCCGAATAAGAAAAACTTGGAAATTGAGGGATATGGCGATAAAAAATCAGGAGCAAATTGAGCCAGGCAAGTCATGTACTCCCACTTGTGTTCATATTAAATTAAGGCAAGAAAACATTAAAAATTCAATTGGAAAATACCATGATACTGGTTTAATCCTAAAATGGAGCAAAGTATTTTTTGAGTCAAGGAAATTATATGAATGGATCGCTACCAACTGGGGAGTGAAATTTTAGATTCATAAACTATCAAACAATTTTTTTCTCCTAAACATTCCATCAATGCAAGTAAGGGAGGATATCTTAAGACATGGATGTCAACAAATAGAAGGCCATACTTTACTTATTGACAAATGGACACCAAACTTCAATCCTTATAACTTTGAGTTTAGCAAAAATATAATTTTGATAAGATTGTATGAACTCCCAGTTGAATACTAGGACAAAGATGTCTTGAATGAGATTGCCAAAGGAATTGGGGAGCCACACAAAATTAGGGAAGTTATTGCATATTAAAATTGTGGGGATTATGCAACAATATGCATTAGATTCTCTCCCTTTATTCATATTCTTGGAGTAATTGAGATTCAATCCAAGTGGAGAAATTGGAAGCAAAAATTGGTTCAAGAGGTTGGATCAAACCCTCCGCAGGACACCCAAGCACAAAAAAAATGAGGTAGTTAGGCAAAAAGGAAATATGATAAAAGATCCTAGGGATATCTTGGATTCCAGGAAGGAGATGGAAGAAGACAAGTGAGTGGAAAACCCTAGACAAGGAAGTGAGCTACCACCTGAACTTGAAGATGGTGAATTAAATCCACAGGAGGCATAGGGCAGCAAAGATGAATAGGACTTTATCAATGACAAAGGACATAATTTGAGAGGGGAATATGATGAAAACCAAGAGAGTGACCCATAAAATACACTAGTGTTGGAGACTCCGAAGGAGGTAGAAAGAAACCACTCAGAAGGAGAAAATGACGACTAGATAAATGAAGTAGAAGGACTTAAGGAAATGGCTACAGATAAAGAAATGAAATCTAATGAGGAGGAAGTCAAAAACATGGTGGAATTAGGAATTGAGAAAACCCTATCCAAGTGCAAGAAGTCAATTTTTACCTCCCAAAAAAAGAGAGGATGCAAATCCAACACGAACAAACTGGAATGGCCACCAGTGCAAAAGGTCAAAGAAAATTAAGGAATAGGAAGGATTATGTCCTTCCTGAGGAATAATGAAAATCATTACATAGAATGATAGGGGCTTAAATTACCCTATAAAATGGCTCTTGATCAAGCACCAAATCAATCAAAGTAAGGTTGATATCTTCTTGGTTCAAGAAACAAAGTGGGATGCAAAAGTGGGAGTGAAATGCCTAAAAATATGGAAGCAATGGGAGGGTCCACTTGTGGATTCCCTAGGATCTTCAAGGGGCTTAAGAGTACTATGGAATCCTAGAACCAAGCCCTTCTCTCTCATTTAGAAAATCTAATTCTAGATGGCAATGGATTGCAAAATTTTGAGTAAGAACACAAATTTCATAATAATTAATGTGTATGGCCCTGTTTCGACACTTGTCAAAAGGATGCTATGGAGAGGGATGAAGGAATGGTTGGATCAACATAGAGACTAACCAATCATCATTGGTGGTGATTTCAATGCCACCATGGATAATTCTAAAAAGAGAGGGGGTATTCAACACATCTTGCGAGCTCATTTAGATATCCAGGATTAGATTCATAGGGCCAACATTAAAGAGGTTGTGACCAAGAATGGTAAGTTCACTTGGAAAAATAGGAGAAGTGGTTTCACAAAAATTATGAAAAAGCTAGACCGGTTCTTCATTAGTGAAGGATGAAAGGAGGAGCTAGATTCCTTTGAGTCACTCATATTATTGTAGTTTGGGTCTGATCACTTTTCGGTATAGGTCACATTAATCCAAGATCGACCAATTGGGGCTTCTTCCTTCATATTTGAGAATATGTGGCTCAAGGACAAATATTTTCCTGATCTAGTAAAGAGGTGGTGGGGCAAGGTCAGGTGTAGGAACAAACCAAAAATGGCACAACTTAAGGCTAAAATTTCTCATCTTAAAGCATGCTTAAAGGAATAGAATACAAACAATTTAAAAGATATTTTCAAGGAAAAAACTAGGGTGGAAGAAGATATGACTGGTTTGAATGAAAAGATAATCACAAGTGGAATGGAAGAAGAAGATTTACTATAAGAGAAGGAGCTTAAAGTCGAACCTACTGAAATCCTGGCTAGGGAGGAAATCTTCTGGAAGTAGAAGTCTAGGGAAAATTGGCTTAAGGAGGGAGACAAAAATACAAAATACTTCCACAAAAGAACCATAGAAAATAGGATTAGAAATTAGATTCATGATATCACCAAGGAGGATGGAACCAATGTGGCCATGTCAGAAGAGGTCAATCAAACAACCATAGACTACTTCCAGGGAATTTTCAACTGAGAGATGGTGGAAGATGAAGAGGATAGGGTTGCATTCCTTAGTCAAATTCCCACTATTATAAGAAATGAAGACAATCAGAACCTCATTAGACTAATTAGTATGGAGGAAGCATGAAAGGTCATCTTTCAATTGGGTGCAGATAAGGCCCCAAGACTAGATGGATTCCCAACAATATTCTTTTAGACATTTTGTGACATCATGGGGAAGGACCTGCATGGAGCAGTGGAGGAGTGTAGGAAAAATAAAGTCATGTTGAGATTCTTAAATCACACTTTCTTGGAACTTATTATAAAAAAGAACACAATTCAGATAATGGCAGATTTTAGGTTAGATGTATTCATTGTAGTTCTATAACTATGTGTATTGTTTATTTGTTTAAATAATAGATGGATTATGAATTCTTTTTGAGGTTGGATTTTTCCCTCATTATGGTTTTCCCAAGGTATATCTTGTCCATCTTATCTATTTGATCTTTGCACAATGGTTATTCTTGTGCCATCATAGGATTGCATCACTATGTAATTATCCATTTAGCTTGGTCCCATTTTAGCATGTATGGGATCCCACATTAATGATCGGTACTTTAGCCCTAATTCAACTTATAATTCCAACATCATCATTCTAATTAGGACCTCCAAACCAATATTAGAGGTTTTTATGTGGGACCAAGTCATTCTAGATTATCCCAAACCAATTCATCCCAAATGACTCGGTCCTTGATATTTGCCTCAAAATTTAAATTGAGGGTAGATCTCAATGGATAAGAGGGAAATCCTAATTCTCATTAGTCTTATTCTATTTTTGAGCTCCAAAATGCTTATGAGAGGTATATAAGCAACCTACCTCTCCTCATTTTGGTATCTAATAATTCATAACTACATCTGAGCATTCATAACTAGAACCAAAAAGTAATGATAAAAAACATTCATAACTACAAGAAAACATAAGAATACCTCAAGAGCAAGATAAAGATATCCATAATTTCAAGCATTCCAAGGTATTTTAAAATAAACCTTATCCATTGTAGTAAGGTTTTGTCCCTCATTAAAGGCCAAGTAGAGGAGACCACAATCAAGGAAGATCATCGTAGCATAATTCTCCATCCATAAGCATCCAAGCATTTAATTCTTAAAGCTATGCTCCTTCTCTTTGTGGTAAAATAAAATATTCATTGTGCAAGGCATTTCTTTCATGATTTCCTTTCAAGTTTTATGTGGATTCAAGGTATTGTATGAAAACTTTTGATCTCATTCAAAGAAGCATTGCATAAGACAAGGTATAAGATACTTTAAGTTTCAAATCTAGCTTCTACTTTGCATCAACACACTTTCCTTTCAAGAATATTTTATTTAAATTTCAAGGTTGATTCCTTAACTAAGGTTTGAATTAAGCAAACCCCTCTCTACCCAACAATCTCTCTCTTTTCTATATGTAGGAAAAGGTGGAGTCGATTCTGTAATCACCTAAAAATGGACAAAGACAATTTAATGATAATTCAAAGTAAATCAAGTGAAATCAAAGAAAATCAAGGACATAATTGAATCAATTGAATCACAATGCACAATTATCCAATCAAAATTAAAATTAAGTCTTAATTCGAGATCAATCAAAATTGAGAGCATTTTAATCAAGTGTAATCAAATCAAAATACAATTAATTAAATTAATTGTATAGTCTTGGATTAAATTAAATTCAACCCATTCAAGGGGTACATGGCTAAAATAAATCAATTAAATCAATTAATAAAAATCAATTACTCTCAACAAACCAAAAGGAGAGAAAATCAATCAACCAATGAGATTAAAGGAAAGACATTCACATGGATCAAGCCAAATTGAATCTCATTCACTCAAAGTGAAAAGGAATCTTAACCATCCATCTTGTCTACTTGTCCCAAGCTTTGAGGACACAAACTTTGCTTTGTCTTCAAAGGGTGGAACCAAAGACTTAACCCCAACTCAACCATGATTAAACACAACTACACCCCCTACCATTGGAAAATCTATAAAAGGAAGGCTAAAATCCTTCATTATTATCAACCACCTATCTAAGAATTGCATCAAACCTCTTGCAATTTGAGTTTAGAAAGGCATTTAAGAGCAACTTTAGCATTTATCTTGATAATTGTTAGCTTTAGCATTGTTTTATCTCTATCATTCTCATATTAGGACTATCATTAGTGAGAGCTTGCTAAGAGCTTATTCATTAACATCTTAGTTAGAGAGCCATAGGATGCTCAATTAGTCATTGATTTTGTTAAATAGTTGCTCAATTATGGTTGTATTTAGTTATTATTTCACTTATTGTTGATGATTAACCCTAATTCTATGAAGATACTTTTATTAGTATACAAAATGGCACCCACCGTGGGGTAGTAAGCCTCATTTTATCAAATTTTATCATTTGGATCATCTTTTGTATGCTTGTATTTGCCATTTTTCATGGAATTTTTGCAAGAAACGGGTTAGATCATGCCTACAGTCAATTCAGTCACGCCTGCAATCACTTGGATGTTGCCTACAAGCTCCGTGTCGATGCTTATTTACTGAACATTTACGCCTGGTCGATAACTTCTATTCCATCTTAAATTCTTCCTTGTCTCTTAAAATTGGAATGATCATGCCTGTGCGACAAAGATATCTTGCCTTTTCCTGAAGAAGTCATGCCTATGAGTTGAGAAGTGTCGCCTGTTGATAATCCGTTGTCACCTGTGATCGAGCTTTGTGAAGCATTTTAGAGAATAAGTCATGCCTAGTATCATTTATCTTACGCTTACTATGCTTAAAATGTCACTTTGACTTAATTCATTTACACAACTTTAAATATTCTTTGTGCTTAACAGTAAATTGTTTACGTTTGTTTAACTTTTTGTGTCGCCTGTCACACTTTTAAGTGTCGCTGCTAACAGTAAAGTTATGCCTATAAACAATTTAATATTGTGTATTTGCTAGACAATTTCGCTTTCGGTTTTCTATCATAATTTGTTTTCAGATTGATAAATTCATTTATCTAACTCTCTGTTTGTATGTTTTGACTATAAATGAGCAGGCATCGAAAATTTCAGAAGCCAGCAAGCAAGTTTAATCAAGAAGGGAAGGCACTAGCTAAGAAGATAAAGAAGGAAAACATAGGACATATCAAGGCCTTTCTTGAGTCAACACAAGAGGAGGACAATCAGGTATATCAGAAATACCTTGTTGTGATTGAAGCTTACAAACAGAAATTTGTCTCTCTTAATTGGATCTTTAGTCCTTAGTTCAAATTTTTGTTTGAAAATTTGCAAATAAGGTACTTAAAATTCATTACATAAATATTTTCTTTGTCAAATTCGATTTTGGTTTCCCCTCATTGTGATTGTTAGTGTTGACTAACTTGCTAGAGGACAAACACACTTGGAAGGAGCTATTGCCAAGGTGAGATGAAAACAATGAAATCCCTTAAAAATGCCCCTAGCTTAGGCTAGCTACGAGGAAAAATATTTCTCTATTCAAGCTTACACTTGATTAAATTGTGGCATTCTTTTGATATAAGCTTGAGATAAAATAGGAAATGAATTACACACTTCAATTTTAAGAATCTCCTTGTCAAGAGATTGGGAAAGAACAAACGTGTGTCTAAGTGTGTGGAACAAAGAAAGACAATAGGGATATGCTCTTCACTCTTTGAGTGAAACAAACTCCCAAACTTGTCGGCCTAAGTTCATTTCTTGTTTTTCATATACATGCTAGAGCAATAGTGGGTTCGCCTCCCAAGTTTGCCTTAACGAGGCCAGTGAGAGGGACAACCCAAAGTGGGATACGCTCGCTTTTTCTGCGGGAGTCCAACCCACTCTAAAATGAAATGCATGTATCCTTAATGGGGTGCATGACAAACATATTTTAATTTTTCAACCTTCCTCTAGTAGTCCTCACGGATTGCACAAAATCATACTTCAGTGTGTGTGGGAAGCCTCCTAACATACTTGGAGGATGAGAGATTGAAGTCTATTTGAATAGAATATATACTAAAACCTTGATAAAATAGCATAGACCACCTTCTAGAGCCATGTTTATGAACCAAATCTTGTGCTAGGTAGGTGCTTGAAGTGTTTTCTTGTGAAAAACCCATGACAACATTCTACAAATAAAACATTTTGTGTTTAAGTGGGTAAAAGAGACAAGTGAATGTGTGGTTGTTGTGTTTGGAATACATAAACAAGTGAGATACATCCATTGAAAATCATCTTATTTTTTTAAATCTCCTCAATAATAAGATCAACAACTCTCATATCAAGGATTAATTCCAAAATGAACCCTTGTTGGATGTCAGTTTCCACGCGGTCACAAACATATAGGGGTTTTTTCCAGGAGATAGCACTATCTTTGCAAACCCTAGGCAAGAAGTGGAGTACCAAAGTGTGTTCAAAGATCCTAATCAAGAATAAATTTTCACGAACCTATTTGAACCAAGACTTGAAGAGATGGGTGATATGAACTCAGCCCATCACAATATCAACAATGCCAACTATAATCCTAAGGAGACACTTGAGGAAAGGGTTGAGAAAGATGCCCAAGACAATGACTTCCTAGAGGTTATGGAGAAATTAATAGACAAAGATAGGGAGAACTTCTTCCTAAACCTAGCACAAAAGGGGGTAAAGCTTCCCTATGACTTTGATATTGACCAAATTAAGAAAGACCAACACCAAGATGATTCTATGAATGCTATGACTAGGCAACTTAAGGCCTTCCAAGATCAAATAGATACCTTAAAGAAGGCAGCTGAACCTAAGGCCTTCTCAATTGAAGCTTTGTGTCCTTTTCCTTTCGACAAAAGCCTAGTTATGGTGTCATTTCCTTTCAACACCATTTTTCCTAAATACGATAAATACATGGGTAAAACAGACCCCCAATATCACTTAAGAGAGTTTTGTGCCCTAAGTATAGAGTTTGTGCATAATGATACGTACCTAATGAGACTCTTTCCTAGAAGCTTAGGAGGATCCACAATGGAGTGGTTTTCAAAATTGACCCCCGGAATAAAGTCTTTTAAGGAGTTAGCCTCCAAGTTCATAACCCATTACTCTTACAACATTGAGCATGAGATCACTATGCTCAAGCTATGTGATACCAAACAGAAAGAGGGGGAGTCCTTCTTAGGATTCCTACAAAGGTGGAGGACTATTTTTGCAAGATACCCATGAACGATCCCTGAGAAAGAGAAGATGGAGATCTTCACCAATAACTTGACCGCGGAAATGAACTATTGATTACAACTTCAATGTCCTCCAACATTTGAAAAACTTATTGAAAATGGACTTAAGATTAAAGATGTTTTGGTCAAAAGAGGTGAGATTAAATTATTTAAAGACAATAAATGCAACAACAACAACAACAGTAGCAATAACAATAATTATGTTCCTAAGTATTTTAATAATCAAGGGTCCAACAATCACAATGATAAATCAAAATCATGGAATAAAAATAACAATAAAAATCTTGTGAATGATGGGGTTGTGGAGTCACACAACTTGAAGTCTACCCCTTTTATTCTACCCTATGGAGTGAATTCTTCAAACAATGTTAATCAAGCAAGTAAAGCTCCATATAATTCCAACAATTATAACAACAACAATTCCAACACTTCCAACAATAAGACTTGGTATAAGTCAAAATCAAACTCCAACTATAATAAAATGAAATTCACCCACTTGGGTGAACCTTTGGAGAATGTACTAAGAACCTTGTTGGCCATTCAAGTTATCACATTACCCGACATATCAAATTATGAACCCGAAGTCAAACCTCATTGGTGGAATTCATCTCATCATTGTGAATACCATCGAAAAAGAGGTCATCCAACCAATGAGTGCATGAAATTGAAGTACTTAGTGTAAGATTTAATTAATAATGACACCATCCAAATTGAAGGGCCTCAAAACAATAAGGACCACATGGCCTACAAGAATCCCTTTTTGAATCATGAAAAGGGTGAGTCATCAAATCAAAATCATAAAAAGGGTAATGAGAAAGTGAACTTTGCTCATACTTATGATAACACGATAAATACCCTAAGGGAAGAGGACCAAAGCATAAATTTTGTCACAATAAAAGGAAAATCAAGAGAAGCATCAACAAATGTGGTCACTAGGGGGTAGGCCTCAAAGATTGTCATACCTAATAATGCTCCAAAAGTTGTGATATCAAACCAAGCTTCCATGTCATCATCAAAACAATACAACTTGGTTGACCAATTGCAAAGAACTCTCGCTCAAATCTCTATTCTTGAGCTGCTCAAACTATCACCAATCCATAAGGATATCTTCAAAAAAGCCTTGTTGGAAACAAATGTGCCTCTAAACTTGGAGGTAGACAAATTCCAAAATATGGTAGGGCACCTAATCGTATCTCATTGCCTATCATTCTCCAAACAAGATGATATGTCTCTTAATCATCTGCAAAATTTGTCCTTACATATAGAAGTGTTGATCCACAAGCATAGGGTGAAAATAGTCCTTATAGATGGAGGTGCTAGCCTGAATATTTGTACCCTTAGCTTGGTAAGAGCCTTAGGATTTTCTGAGGAGACTATTGACCCAAAGAAAAAGATAACCATAAAAGCCTACGATGATGAAGAAAGAGTGTCAAGAGGAGTCATAGTCTTGCCCATAAGAGTTGGTCCTATGCAAAAAGAGACCATATGCCAAGTATTGGACCTAAAATTGACTTATAATATTTTGTTAGGAAGGCCATGGATCCATGAAATGTAGGTTGTTCCTTCAACTTATCATCAATGCCTAAAATTCCCATATCAAGGGTAAGAAATAATGGTAAGTGGAGACCTCAATCCCTTCCAATATTGTAATATTGTCAAGCCTATAAATGACTCATTGGTTCCACACAATGTTGAAGGGTCTATACCCAATCAAATGGAACAAGGCCAAAGTTCTAAAGACATCCCTTTGTTGAAAGGAAAAGAAAAGATGGAAGAAGAAATTGTTGTTAAAGAAACTCCAAAACTCATTGACCAAACTACATCAACTAAAGGAAAATAGAAGGTTAATGAGGATAATATTATTAAAGAAGCAAAAGAAGACTCTATCAAAGATGTCCAAAGGTATACTAAAGAAGCCCATTATCAAAAGATGGACAAAAAGATGAAAAAATTTGATAAGCAATGCAAGATTAAACAACAAGGAGTAGGCGAATACTCCTTATCCATGATGGACCTACCCTTATCACTAAAGTCCTTTGGAAAACCTCCAAGTCTACCTCATAAATATAATGAAAACTTTGTAAGGGCAAGTACATCATCCACCATGAGTGAAGAGGATAATGAAATTCTGAATTGGTTATACAAGGATGAAGAATCAAGTGCTCACATCAAGCACATTCAAAATATAACCATCCCTACTCATCAATATGGTAAAGGGTTTGAAATCATGCAAAAGATGGGATACAAAGGCCAAGGACCTTTAGGCACAAGAAATGAAAGGCTAATTGAACCCCTACAATCCACATGGTGAGATTCCAAGGAGAAAACAGGTTTAGGCTATCTTGAAGAAGGATATACATAAAAACATTATCCCAAAGTATATGATCAAATACTACAACTAGAATCTCATAGTGATGAGGATTCTAATGAATGGGAATGGGAGACCTTATCAGATGAATCACGCCAAGACAAGGGTATTGATGTCATTCATACCAATGCTTCTACTAAAAATAAAGGACTAATGGCGGAATCAACTTCAAATCAAGCATCTAGTTCTAGTCAAGAGGGTCCAAATGATGTACCAAGCATAGAAATTGAAATAAATCAATAGGTAGGTGAGCCATATGTTCCTTCATGGAGACCTAAAATGGAAGAATCAAATGTTAGGTTTAATCCACATGAGTTTTATCCAACAGAAACCATAGTGGAGTCTAGTGAGGAGGATTTTGATCCTTCTTCTTTAGAGCATTTAGAGGAAGCCCATGTCCAAGATCTTCAAGATACAATGTATGAACACTCCAATAATGAGATATACACTTTAAACCCAATTGAGACAAACCCAAGTTTTGACCCTTTAACTCTCATTCGGTCGAACCTAATTGAATGGGATACCATTGAACCTGATACCTTACCAACTTTCTTGAATGACAACACGATGTCCCAATACCTCAACGCGGTTGAACCTTCTTTTACCAAGGACTATCAAGAGGAAATGATCAAAGGGAGCATCCAAACTCTTAATCTAAGAAAAATTTAAAAAAATTTAAAAAAATAGAAAAGGAAAAGAATCGAGTGTTGAAAACCACTCTGTGGAAACATTAGATCCAAAAGAAAGAAAAAAAGAAATAAAGGATGTTTCTAAAGGTGAAAACCCAATTTAGGCACCTATAGAAGGGAGTTTAGATGTTCTACCAGATCACTATGAAGAAAGGTCTCCAATTCTAATCAAGCCAACATAAAAGATAAACATTGGATTAGAAACAGAATGGAGGATCATCCACTTAGCATCATCCCTATCAAGCGAAGAAAGAACAGAATTCATCAAGTTCTTCAAGGAGAAGCAAGTTAATTTCACATGGTCTTATGATGATATGTCGGGGTTAGACCCAAATTTGATAATGCATCATCTCAATATAAAGGAAGGAGCTAAACCAGTCAAGCAAAAACTAAAGAAAATGCACCCTCATATAGCCCTACTTGTCAAAGTGGAGTTAGAGAAGCTATTAAAGGTGGTGTTTATACGAGCCATTGATTATGCATAATGGATATCTAATATAATGCCAGTATCAAAAGTGAATAAGTCCATCAGAATATGCACAGATTTTAGAGACTTAAACTTGGCATGTCCTAAAGATGATTTCCCACTTCTGAGCATTGATGCTATTGTAGACCTAATAGTGGGACAGTCCATGTTTTCACTCATGGATGGATTTAGTGGCTATAATCAGATCAAGATAGCACCAGAAGACCAAGATAAAACTGCCTTTACATGTGCATGGGGTACATTTTTTGGAATGTCATGCCTTTTGGCTTGAAAAATGCTAGAGCAACCTATCAAAGAGAAATGACTACAATATTCCATGATATGATGCATAAGTTCATGGAGGATTATGTGGATTACATACTAGCTAAGTCACAATCAAGAAAAGAACATCTACCTATCTTGGTGAATTTTTTTGAAAGGTTAGAGGAGTTCAAAGTAAGACTTAACCCAAAGAAATGTGCTTTTGGAGTCCAATCTGGAAAACTTCTAGGTTACATTGTATATGCCAAAGGGATAGAGGTTGATCCCACTAAAGTGAAGGCCATAATTGAAATGGAAGCACCAAAAACCATTAGTCAGATGAGATCTTTACAAGGAAGGATACAATCCATTAGGAGATTCATCTCTCAATTGGTAGAAAAATGCCATAATTTCACCCAACTTTTGCATAAAGACACAATCTTCAAGTGGGATGAAAAATGTGAAGAGGCTTTCAATCTACTAAAGACATACCTCATGAACCCACCAATATTGATGCCACCTATTAGAGGCAAGCCCTTAATCTTGTACATTTCAGCAACAGAGAATTCATTGGGGGCACTTCTAGCACAAGAGGATGAAAATGGAAAAGAGAAAGCAATCTACTACATTAGTAGAACCTTAGTCAAATATGAGCTGAACTATACCTTCATGGAAAGGGCATGCTTGGCTGTAGTTTTTGCTTCCCAAACATTATGCCATTATACGCTAGCCCACAAGATAAGGCTCATTGCCAAAATTGACCCTTTGAAGTATCTACTAAGCAAAAAAACATTAAATGGAAGATTAGCAAAGTGGGTGATGATACTAAGTGAATTTGATATAGAATATGTTGATAGAAAAGCAATTAAAGGGCAAGTCATTGTAGACCAACTAGCAGAAGCACCACTTCATGGTGATCATCCTATACAAGTTGAATTCCAAGATGCAGAGATTGTGAATGTTGAGGCAAAAACATGGTAGCTATATTTTGATGGTTCCTACACTCACCATGGGTTAGGAGCAGGCATACTTCTAATCACACCTCAATGCTCCACTATCCCTAAGTCATACAAATTTCTATTTCCATGTACAAATAATATAGCAGAATATGAAGCCTTGGTTATTGGAATCAAGTTGGCATTAGAGTGGAAAGTGACAGAATTAAAGGTATATGGAGATTCATAATTAGTCATAAATCAAATCAATGAAAAATATCAGACAAACGATGACAAATTAGTACCTTACAAAACCATGGTGGATAATCTCAAGAATTATTTCATAATCATCACATTTGAACAAGTGCCAAGAGAAAAGAACAAAGCAGCAAACGCTATGGAAACCTTAGCATCACTCTTGCAGATGCCTGATCAAAGTGCTAGATATGAGTTCTTGGTAGAAGAAGTGACTCAACCCGCGTATGACCCAAACCATCCTTATAGCATTTTCCTACTTACCACAACTAAATCACCTTGGTATGGACCAATTTACACCTATTTGAAAGACCAAATTATTCCTATCAATCAAACCAGAAACCAAAAGAAAAGCTTCATTAGACAAGCCGCCAAATACACTATAATTTCTGAAACATTGTATCGAAAAAGTCTTGATGAAATGCTCCTTAGGTGTTTAGAAGAGGAAGAATCAAACTTAGCCTTACGATAAATTCATGAAGGAATTTATGGATCACACTCAAACGGATTATCTTTAGCTAAGAAACTTCTTAGGATAGGATATTTTTGGCCTACCATGGAAAAAGATTCTTGTAACTTTGCAAAAATGTGTAAGAAGTGTCAATTCCATGGAAATTTGATACATGCATCAGCGCAAGAACTTCATCCAATGACAACACCTTGGCCATTCTATCAGTGGGATCTAGATCTAATAGGAATGATTCATCCACCATCTTCGAATGGGCATAAATTCATCATAACGGCCACAGAATACTTTACTAAGTGGGTGGAAGCTGTACCCCTATCAACTTCAATAGGCAAACGGATATCCTTGTTTATCCTAAATCATATAATTTGTAGATATGGCGTACCTCATGCCATCATAATGGATAACACAAGGCATTTCAAGAACAAAGACATAACGGAATTGTGCACCAAATTTCACATGATACATCATTCATCTTCAATCTATTACCCTCAAGGTAATGGACAAGCCGAAGCAACAAACAAAAACATATTGAAAATCTTGAAGAGAACGGTGGATAATTCTGGTAGAGATTGGCATATCAAGATAAACCCAATCTTGTGGGCTTATAGAACAAGCATAAGGATGCCAACAGGGGCTACACCCATCTCCTTAGTCTTTGGAATAGAAGCAATTTTGCCTTTGGAGGTAGAACTTCCATCCTTGAGGATATCTATGCATTGATTGATAAATGAGGAAGACTATAGGGTTGCTAGGCTACAAGAACTAGAACTCTTGGATGAAAAATAGAAAGAAGCCTTTGATCACTTAAAGGTGTACCAAAATAGAATGTCAAGGTCTTACAATAAACACATCAAGCCAAGGACATTCCAAATAGGTGACCTAGTGTTGCGTGAAAATCCCAAGAACCAAGCAAAAAGAGAAAAAAGGAAAGTGGGAAGCAAACTGGTTAGGACCATTTCTCATTGTTGAAGATTTTGGGACCGACACATACAAGTTATCAGATTGTGATGGTGAAGAACTACAAGAACCTATAAATAGCATACATCTCAAGAGGTTCTATACATGAGGTAGATGAAAGAGTATAAAGAGTATCAGATGGAGAGCATCATATTTATTGTACATAATTCAAAAGAGATCTTAAAATACCAAAAACATTGGAAATCCTTAAAATATCAAAAACATTTGAAAAACCACAAAAGATCAAAAACATTGGAAAGTTGAGCATGAAGAAAGGAAAAACATTCAAATATGATCCTCAAAAAGATGTTGTCTTGGTGAAAACCTAGCAAATAGGCACCTTGATAATAAATTTAAAAAAATGAAAAAGAGAAAAATACAAAAAAAATGAAAAAGAAGAAAAGTGCCTTGGTGAAAACCTAGCAAATAGGCACCTTGGTAGCAAAAAAATAGAAAAGCTTTAAAAATAGAAAAAAGAGCTTGATCCGTTCAATCGGTGAAAACCTAGTAAACAGGCACCATTGAAAG
Source organism: Chamaecyparis obtusa (assembly GCA_027943335.1). Classification (NCBI taxonomy): domain Eukaryota; kingdom Viridiplantae; phylum Streptophyta; class Pinopsida; order Cupressales; family Cupressaceae; genus Chamaecyparis; species Chamaecyparis obtusa. The sequence continues at coordinate 20,532 of BSBK01009817.1, forward strand.
TCCAAGTCAGTTGCATACTTAGAAGGTCACCTTGTAAATATTGCATTTGCCAGCATTTGTATATATTGCATAATAAAACCCCACAGTTGCATTTGCAAGTACCTTAAGATTTTGGTCACCTAATCGAAAAATTGTCCTAAGTCCCATAAATGAAATCAATATCAAACTAGGGGCAATCTACTCTCAAGGAGCAAGGATTCATCAACAAGCTTTATTCAATCAGAGAATCAATTCATCACACTCGAAAGAGGAACACTTAATCAAATCTATATCCTAATCCAATTTGAGCCTAAAATAAAATTTGATCCAAGAACTTAAATGACCTTACCCTTTATCAGGATTAAAAGTATGAAATGGATGGAACTCCACTTGAATTATGGATTTGAAAAACATGGCAAAAAATTTTCTAAGTGTTGGCTCAATTGATGAAATCATTTCTTTCTAGCGAATTGATGAAAGTTTTAGACTAGACAAGCTATGATGAAAGGATGATATTTTCTTGATTTCTGAATGATTGTCTTAAAATCAAAGTTTAAATCATGTATTATTTGTCTAAGGATGTGATCATCAAAGAATCATCGAGGACTTGTACATAGGATAAAATGGAGATTTCTACTTGTTTATGCAAACGGATACCTTGGCTATTTTGATCTTCAATATCATAATACCAACATCCACTTGCAACATAGAATCTGACAAAATCGGTATTCGCACTCTCATGATTGGCTTCAATCAGTGATAGTCATACCGAAGAGACCGATGGGAAAGCAAGGAAAAAGGAAAAACTATCCATATCATCATAGTTGAACTAGTGATGATTGTACTAAAAAAAGGGATCTGAAAACGCTCAATGATGATTATAAGCTCTAAATTTGGAATAATGACAATTAGCTGCATACATGTTAGATTACGTGCATTGTGTATATTTGTTTTGCCTTTCTTAGCTGAAATTGCAAGGGGAAAAATGAAATGGGGAGGGTTCAATTCAAACATCATGATTCTAGATTCAAAACAATGAAAAAGAGATTATCTTTTGCATTCATGCATAGCATTAATCATTAGTCATTAGACTTAAATAGATAGGAAACAAAAAAAGAATCATTACTCATACATCATTTGCATACATGTAGTTACGGATAGAATTGCATACATGTGAAAATACAAAAACATAGGATCATCCATATCCATATGACCATCAAACAATTTGCATCCATACATTGAAAAATAGAAAACATCTCATAATCTTCATACATCAATGCATTCATCTATCTATATCATAAAAATAAGATACATTGCATCCATTGCATATAATCAAAAGTAAATGCACCATAAACATCATATAGTTGCATATAAAGATAATCTCATAAATCAACTCATCAATAAAGACAAAGGAATAGATCATCATATATCATCAAAAGAATGTTTCTCAAAGGATCCAGTACATCAAAGTATATCCAGATACAATATCATGAAAGTGGTACATTAAAGGTTCTGATCAATCAAAAAATATAAAATGTACAATAGAGGACATCAATGATAAATGAATCTGTCATCAATCAATCATGATCCTGTAGCACCAGAACCACCTGGATCTCTATCATCCTATTGAGGAGGAGCTTGAGAAGTGCTTGCTCTGCGGTCTCTGAACAACCACTACTGAAATAAACTATTGCATCAAGGCAGCAACCTGATCTAAACATCCAACAATAGTGGACATATATGTCCTCATAGACTACATATCTTGGGCTAAAGAACCAATAGTGGGAGCATCCTATGCATCATGTCCATGATCCTGTGCCTGTGGAACTGGTGTCAGAATTTGCTGTGCCAGAATCTGCTGAGGTTTGTGGCAAAACCTGCTGAGCCTGAACCTGCTGAACACCATCATCCTGATGTACCAAGGCAACTCTTTGTAACTGCACCAAAGGATCTAAACCTCCAGGAACCTGTCTAGCAGCCTCAACATGAGCCTGTCTCTGAGCTCTCTGTTGTCGATGAACTCTATCTTGTCTAACTACTGCTTTAGGATGAACTACCTGGACTGCATCAACCTACCTATCTCTGGCTCTATCTCAACCATGTCCATCCCTCACCCGTCCTCTACCTACAAAAACTAGAGGATCTCTACATCCTCGATGCCTCCGATGTCTACCACCACCACGCCCATCATCACCATCACCACCACCACCATGTTGAGCTAGAACAGGCTCTGCTAGATTTGTGAAATGAATAAACCTATTCTGAGACCACCAGTCTTGATACTCATGGGACATCCCTGCATCAGACATACCTATCAACATCTCCTATCTGCAGAAAGGCATACCAGCAATCTGAGCTGAGGCAAACTGATAATCAATACAAGGGCCCCATAAAGATCTCTCAGCATGTACTCATGCATATAACGCATTGCCTAGAGGCATATCCTATATCCTACCATATTGTCTAGAAACTTGACCAAAACAAAATTGCTCAATAACAGTATTAGATTGACCAATCATCCAACGAGGAGTAAACATATATGGAAACTCATCATCATCCTCCCGCCAGAGATCACAATCAAGGTAGGGACGCCATGTAACTTGATCAAGATCATCTATCTGATGTCTCCAATAATCCAGATGACCTAAATGATGCAAAATCACCATACCTGTATATAGAAAAGCATAGGGATATCCACGTGGCCGTCTCTTATCAGAAATAGGCCTGGTAATAGGAGGATGCTCCCAAATCCATAACTAAATAATAATAGCACCAACAGATAAAGAAGAACTCTCTTTGTAGACCACCTCATGGAGATCTCGATATAATTGAGCTAGTACACAAGAACCCCAATCAAAACATCGAGGTTGTGCTAGTAAATCCTCTAAAATCCTACCCCAACCAATGGAAAAATCACGACCTCGTCGGTTAGGAAGAAGTAGACCACCAATCAATGCGCCAAGAACTGCAGGCAATGTCGGGAAAGAAGCAAAATGTGGCCATGTGATCATATCATCATCAATTAGATTGTCCCCGAATACTCATTGGTAGACAGTAGAATCATAATAAACAATCTCTCCTCGATAGGGAATCCGTAGCAAACGATACACTTCCTGAGGTGTGATTGTCATCTCACCATGAGGAAGATGGAAAGTATTGTGGTCGAAGTGCCAATGCTCTGCCATAGCTATCAACAACCCACGGTTCAACTAGAACTTGGGAAGATCAAGAAGGAAGCTCAAACCACAAAGCTCTATAACACGGTACTCAGCTGCAGTAAGTGTCTGTCCAAGGTCAATAACCCATGACGAAACTGATCGGATATATAATACAGGGAAGTCAGCCTGTTTGGCAAAGCACAAGAGAATCATATCAGCATATTATATCAAGGAACATCTAAAGTTGATCAAGTTATTCTAAAATCCATTTGCTCATCATGAGCGCATCAAAACTCCTAACTCTATATCTTGAGGAAGGAAAATCATTGTTTTATCTCTCTAGATCTTGAGAGTAAAATATCAGACCATCACCCTATCATAACAGATTGACAAATCAACTTCATTGGTATTACTATACTGATACCCTAATCGATTGTTAGTTCAAACATAATTGACCTAATCATATCATTCTAATCAGTCATCTTGACTTATAAAAAAATTTCATGAAAAGAGTCAAGTACAAGTGAAAATTTTGATAAAAATGTTGCAAGCGTGATTTTATTCATTGCAGGTGACATTTCCTTAAGTGACACACAATTTTTGTCAGGCAACATTACTTTTGTCTCAGGTGACAAATTTCTCACAGGTGACACTGAATTGACCTAAGCGACAGTCACAACCTTCCTAAGCGACATCAAAATGCTAGGGTTTCATAGGCGTAAAAAGTTATGAAATTTGGTTTTTAAAACCAAAGTCTACGTGTGAACCATTTAATCTCAAGCGACAACAAAATTTTTATAAGCGACATTAAAATACTCATGAGTGACACTAAAAACTATGGATGTGACACTTAACAATATTAGGCGACATTAAAAATTTTGTAAGCGTGACTTAAATATTTCAAAGCAATGATAAAATTGGAAAATGCAATAAATACTAACTAATGAGCAATAAATGCAATAACGAGGTTCAAAAAGCACTTACCGGAGGTCCATAGTCAGGTGGTCTCGCATATCTCCATCACCGCTCGAATTGATGCTCTCGAATAGGCACAACCATCTCGGAAAGCAAAAGAGAACCAGAGCAAAATCACAGAAGACAAAAGTAAAAATGAATAGTAAATCTAGGTTTTTCAACCTATTTAAGCTAAATTGACCTAATTTTGAGGTGAGAATTGACTTTGACCTATATTATTCTATTGCATTAACCAGGGCAAATTAAGAAGTGTGGCATATCATAAAGTGTTTTTCAGAAATGAAAACATATCAACCAATCATTTAAATCTATCTATAAAAAACAACAACATGTTTCATTTCTGAGGGGGCATACCATCAGATAATCAGATCAACATCATCGGTAACATCAACGAAAATTAGAGACTGATCATCAAATCAAATCGAAAGCTTTTATCAAAAAAATTTTGTAATCAAATGAAAGGGGCATCATATCATATTATCGAGAGAATTTCATATCAGATCAACAAATCAATCATCATATCAAGAACGATCATCAGAACCACATCAATCGGGAGAGTTTCATATCAATCATTACTTGCAACAATTCCATATCGAAAATCAAAGGATCAACCATCGAAAGACATTAAGAATGAACATTAAAAATTGACTGTTAAGGTTTTAGGATCATTGCAAATGTAATAGCACTATCTCATTGTATGTGTTTTCCAAATGCAACAATCTCTTACATTTATATTGAGAATGAGCCAAGAAGAGACATGTCCCTTCATGAGACATGTCTATTCATTAATATGTAACTAATATAATGACAATTATGATTACACACACACACACATACATATATATATATATATATATATATATATATATAAAATATGTCTTGAGTATTATATTAATTTCTCTAATATTTACATTATATATATATATATATATATATATATATATATATATATATATATATATATATATATATATATATATATATATATATATATATATATATATATATATATATATATATATATATATATATATATATATATCATATATACTAAATATATATATACATATCTTTACTAGTATTGATTCATAGTGTTTATCCGACTGAAGCTACAAAATATCAACACTCCCTCTTAGCTAGGGAGGATAAATCAATCCAATATAAACACTTAAGACACTTGACAACATCAATCATATGATGTAAGAAATAAAGGAATCATCCTCAAGATGTACTCAATAGAAACATAGTCTCAATATGTGGATTGCCTCCATCAGCAATTCTATCCACAAGTTCTTGTGTGGATTGCCTCCATCGATGATTCTATCCACAAGCTTGTGTGGATTTCCTCCATCGTTGATTCTATCCATTGGCTCTCAGGTGGATTGCCTCAATTGGTGATTCTATCCACAAGCTCTTGAGTATTGGTCTATCAGAATGTCAACACATGACATTCACCAAATACTCTGAGTATTGGCCTATCAGAACATCAACATATGATATTCACCAAGTACTCAATAAGGTATTGGCCTGCAAAATATCAACACATGATATTCACCAAATACCTATCATATATCTATACAAACAACTTATAGATTGTCAATGACATCTAACACTTAGTTGTTGATTTACAAGATATATCTATGCAAACAACTTATAGACTGTCAACTTAATGACATCTAACACTTAGTTGTTGCTTTTACAAGATGTATCTATACAAGCAACTTATAGACCATCAATTTGACATCTAACACTTAGTTGTTGCTTTACAAGATATATTTATGCAAACAACCCATAGACCGTCAACTTAATGACATCTAACACTTAGTTGTTGCATTAATTTATCATGATCTGTTTCAACATTATAAATAATGTATATCATGATTTAAGTTATTGTAAGATCGTCACCTTCCAATAACTTCTACAAATACAAGTGATAATCATTTGAAAGTCATCACTTCCTCATGATTTACATAGGGGGAAGGCCCATTAAAAATATTCACGATTCATTAGTATAATAATCAATTATATCAAGTTTACCTTAGAAGTGTTTCACCTTAAATAGTGAACTCCCTCTCAATCAACATGATCAAGATTGTCACAAGTTGACTGAACCATCTACTCCCTCTGAAGCTCAAGTTTATCAACTTATTGGCCTCTTTTGAAATGTCAGACTGCCTTTGAATCTAGTCTCAATCATCAATTCATTTGCAATCATCAAGTTCTTTCTCCCTTGAATGCAATTAGCTCGTGCTTCTATCTTGAAGGTATGTTAGAGAGAGATTACAAATAGTTCATAAAACTAAATTATCCCAAAGAAATATTAATGATAAAAGCATACAAGATTTTCTATCCCAATGTCATAGTATGAATTAATTACTACATAAACATTTATGAACATTAATCAACATGGAATACTTATCTCTTGATTAATGTAATGATCCTTTTCTTATTTGCACTATAAAAAGTGTTTGTAGCTTTTAATCAAAGAACTCTCTTTGTTCAGAAATCTGCATAGACCTGTACACATTCGGTCATAAATTTTGAACCAAAAACTTTCTTTTCAATCGCTTCAGTGAGATTCTTCTAAATTTGGTTTTCACAAACATATCCGAAATTTAACAAAATCCAACGGTGCATTTATAAGATATGGTCCTCGTACTATGACTGTAATTTTCTGAGACAGTCACACATTCACCGTTAACAAACTACTCTCTTACATTTGCAACTTGGCTCTGATAACATGTTAAGGTTTTAGGATCATTGCAAATGTAATAGCACTATCTCATTGTATGTGTTTTCCAAATGCAACAATCTCTTACATTTATATTGAGAATGAGCCAAGAAGAGACATTTCTATTCATTAATATGTAACTAATATAATGACAATTATGATTATACACACACACACACACACACAAATATATATATATATATATATATATATATATATATATATATATATATATATATATATATATATATATATATATATATATATATATATATATATATATATATATATATATATATATATATATATATATATATATATATATATATATATATATATATATATATAATATCTCTTGAGTATTATATTAATTTCTCTAATATTTACATAATAATATTTGTATATATATATATATATATATATACACATCTCATATATACTAAATATATATATACATATCTTTACTAGTATTGATTCATAGTGTTTATCCGACTGAAGCTACAAAATATCAACATCGACGATCAATGAATCAAGACCTATCGATCAAGCAAGATAAGAGTATTCTTTGAATCGACATGCTTCACACGTCAACTCAAAGAGGGGCATTTGTAATCACCTAAAAATGGACAAAGACAATTTAATGATAATTCAAAGTAAATCAAAGAAAATCAAAGAAAATCAAAGACAAGATTGAAGTAATTGAATCACAATGCACAATTAGCCAATCAAATCCTAATTCAAGATTAATCAAAATTGAGAGCATTTTAATCAAGTGCAATCAAATCAAAATACAATTAATTAAATTAATTGTATAGTCTTGGATTAAATTAAATTCAACCCATTCAAGGGGTACATGGCTAAAATAAATCAATTAATAAAAATCAATTACTCTCAACAAACCAAAAGGAGAGAAAATCAATCAACCAATGAGATTTGAGGAAAGGCATTCACATGGATCAAGCTAAATTGAATCTCATTCACTCAAAGTGAAAAGGAATCTTAACCATCCATCTTGTCTACTTGTCCCAAGCTTTGAGGACACAAACTTTGCTTTGTCTTCAAAGGGTGGAACCAAAGACTTAACCCCAACTCAACCATGATTAAACACAACTACACCCCCTACCATTGGAAAATCTATAAAAGGAAGGCTAAAATCCTTCATTATTATCAACCACCTATCTGAGAATTGCATCAAACCTCTTGCAATTTAAGTTTAGAAAGGCATTTAAGAGCAATTTTAGCATTTATCTTGATAATTGTTAGCTTTAGCATTGTTTTATCTCTATCATTCTCATACTAGGACTATCATTAGTGAGAGCTTGCTGAGAGCTTATTCATTAACATCTTAGTTAGAGAGCCATAGGATGCTCAATTAGTCATTGATTTTGTTAAATAGTTGCTCAATTGTGGTTGTATTTAGTTATTATTTCACTTATTGTTGATGATTAACCCTAATTCTATGAAGATACTTTTATTAGTATACAGATTCCATGACCATATCTGGATAGTGCAAAATCTTGGCTAAAATTTGAAACTAAAAACGGGCAAGAGTTCCCAAATAGAGTCATCCAAGATGACTTGGTCCAGGACATAGTCATCTCAAATGACTTGGTCCCTCTAAATTCACTCCAAATTGAATTTAAAGATCAATTATTGTCCTAGAGTCCTATTTTTTATAACAAAATTGGTCTATGATTCCTACGAGTCTATGTTTGTTAAAAGTTAGTCTCCTTCCTTATTTTGTCATATATCTTGCATTCATCATTAAATTTTCCATGTCCATCTTCTATCTAAGTGGAGGATCATTGCATGCGCTTAGCACTTGGGCCTTCTTGAGCCTGGTGGTTCATCTTCCTTCTGAATGTGATTAAAGAAATAGGACCACTACACCATACCCCTTATTTATTTGTTAAAATTTGGTGATCCCAAATTATAAAATTCCTACTTGTGATTTGCATTATTAGATTTGATTGGGGTACCTTTCATTTTTATCATGGAGTTTACTAAATTATATTAGTGCGTTGTTACTCATGTCATTACATTTATTCATACTTGTGTGCATCAATCCCATGAAGTAGACAACACTTTTTTGCATTTCATGTTGTTTGCATTTCTTCACAGTATTATTGCATATGGAATTATGAGAATTTCCAATATTCTTCCTCCTTACAAATCATTTTTTAAAACTTTATCCATATTTCATGTAATTTTCTCATAATTTTTTTGAATAAAAATCATATAATATGTTAATTACATAAGGGTATTTCTTGAAAATGATAAATTTAAAGATGAAATTTCCATAAACAACCTTAAACCGTCTCCTAAGGTATCTTTAGTTAATGAGGATAGAGGTCTTAATCCTACTCATCCCACATTAGAGCATACTAGATCATTTTCTCCTATTCTTACCTTAATGGAAGAACTTAAGGAAGCTAGTTTATGTACTTCTTTACCATCTCTTAGAACTTATTCTTTTTCTTGAAGCATTTTCAATAATCCTAATGTTCATAATTTCATTGATTATGTATCCCCTAATATAACATTGAGAAAGGATGAAGACCTTGATAAATATTCTTCTTCCCAACCTAAAGATGATGAGAATAGTAGTACAATTTCTAATCTCCTTAAAGAGACCAATCCTCCTAGTCTTCCTCCTTATACTACACATTTCCACAAACCTCAAGATGAAAGTCCTCCTTCACAACTAAAGGAAAATTACAATATCGGTTATGAAATTACTTCTCAACAAGTGTATAGTGGACCAAGTCTTGGCATTAACAAAAAAGGTATAAAGGTCCCTATAGATCCTCCTAAACAAGTCACTAGACATGGTATATGATTTATACCTCAAGCCAAAATATTTTCTTCTTCAAATCCTTTTGATCCATCTTCCTCACAACCTTGACACCCTTGTTTAAGAATCCTTTTACCAACTCCAACTATTGTTAACCCTCCTTTTGATGACCCATTTGGCTTTAGCTAAGAAAATATTTTGGAGACTTAAATATGATACCAATATTTGTTTTCCTTTTTTAAATTTTCCAAAGAATAAAAAATATCATGATGGTGATATCCTTTGTATTTTTCATCATAGCAATAAACATTCTCTTGATGAGTGTATTGAATATAGACAATTTTCTCAATATTTTTCATATAGATGTCTTATTTTTTTAACAACGGATATCATACACTTTATTGATATAAAAAATGTGCACCAAAATTCCCTAATACTATAATGTTTCTCCACATCATATGGTCTTAGTGGTCCACCTTATTGGGGACTCTTTGTTTTTAATGATGATATACTTTCCTTTTCCATTTTTATTGCAAGTAGAATAATCTATCTCTCTCTCTCTCTCTCTCTCTCTCTCTCTCTCTCTCTCTCTCTCTCTTTCTCCACTTGGGGGTAGGGGTTTTCCTTTTTCAATTCTTTCTCATTCCAAACACCCATTTTCCCTTTCTTGACTTGTATATTTTATAACTAGATATATTTTCTTGCATGGAATTCATTGTTTTGTACAAGGATTTTTCATTCTTTCTTACAACCCTATTCATGCTAGAAAGTGCATATATACTATAAATGGTCTATCACTTGGGATGCATAATATTTTTTCATTTGTTATCCTTAAAAAAAGATCCATTATCTATTATTTGTTTGTATTCATTACAATTCAATTTCCTTCCTTGCAAGGACTTGTTTTGTTTTGCACAAGGATTTCCATTCATTTTTACAATCACTTCCTTGCTTGGGAGTGTATGTAGATTACAATTGATCATAAACTTAAGAGTGCATAATGTCTCATATTCTCCATTTCCTTTATGATGGGGGGGGGGGGGGGGGGGCAAGACAGTTTCTTTGAGTCTTTATCTCTTGTTCTAAGGATCTATTTTCCTTGGTGGAGTGGCGTTTATTTATCATGCGACATACTTTTTTATATCAAATTGTTTATCTTGATTTGGGATTCTCTCTTATGTAAGAGGTGTATATATTTGATCACAACCTCTTTTTTATTTGTAAAATATTTTCAATTATAAACAAATTCCCTTACTTGGGCTTAGAGTGTGATATCCTTCATCAAGAATCCCTTTTTCACCTACCAATAGGGGGCTAAAAAGGTGAATTCTTATTCTCCTCCCCCTCTCCTTGTCTTGAAGATTTTATTTTTATTCAAGAACTCCTCTTCGATGTGGTTATATTATAACCAATATCTCTTCCTTCGAAGGTCTTATTTCCATTTGTTGTAAGATATCCTTTTACACTAATATATTTCTTTATCTCTTGATAGAGTTATGCATCTTTCGTTAGGGTTATGCATACATTATTGTTTTAGGGATATCTCCTTGTTGTTGGAAGTAGGTTTCCTTGGTATTTTTCTTAAGATGACACTGGTCTTATGTAGCCATCTTAGGGAGGGGGGAATACACGTGCCCTTATTATGTGCTATGTAGCATATTCCTTGATCCATTTTCACTCGTGTGTGATCCTTTTGTGCCCATATGAAATCCTTTTTTGTACCCCTATGTGATCCTTTTACACCCCTATATAATCCATTTTATACCTAAGTGTGATCCTTTTGCACCCTTGTGAAATCCTTTTGTGCTCCTATGCAATCCTTTTGTGCCCCTATGTGATCATTTTGTGCTTCTATGCATTATTTTCCGTGAGCATTACTTATCAGATTTTTATGGAGACAATGCTATCTTGGTAATATTTTTTGTGCCATTTTCACCATTTTATAAATTCCTTGGAGATGATGTTCCTTGGTTGTCTTTTTTTTACATTTATATTTTATTTGTGGATGTCCCTACATTCTTCAAGGTCAAATTGATTGGCATAACACAATTTGCTATATTATTGATTCCATATTTTCGTTGAGATCTCCTTTAGTATTGAGTTGAGCCAGTATAACACAACTTGCTAGCCTTTTTTCTCCTTCCTCCTCTTCTCTTTCATGGATCATCAAGCATAATACAACTTGTTAGCCTGTTGGATTCATGATCCCTCTTTCCTCCATGATCTCACAATTTTTCTAGAAGGTTGGACCATGGATTTTTGTCTTGTCTTTGGTGTGTGCTCTCGCTCTTTCTATGCGACCACTTGTGCTTTTACAATAAATTTCCAAACATGGTACTAAGATTTGGGATATTTACTCTATTGAGATCTCTTTAACTAGTTGATTTGGAGTCTTGTTTATAGTACTAACCATTTTTTTGTTGGTGTCTTTTACCTTTTGTCTTTATTTTTCCTTTTTGTTTTTGTTTATTTTTGTGTGTCCTTGCACATGGTTGTGCAAGTTGAGATCCTTTTTGGGGGGGATTGTTCCCCTAAACATAATGATGTATTATCTTCTTGAATTTTTTTTGATGATCGCATCCCTTTCTCTCTCTTTTACTTTACCGTGAGCATGAATTTGGACTCATACTCCTACTAAAGTGGGGGCTAAATTCACCATCCTAGAATTGTGTCAATATATAATTATCCATTTAACTTGGCCCTATTTTAGCATACATGGGCTCCTTCATTAATTTTTGGTACTCCAACCCTAAATCCTCTTATCATTCCAACATCCATGCTCCAATTGGGACCTATGAACCAAATTTGGAGGCCTTTGGGTGGGACCACATTGTCCCAGTTGAATCAATCCTCAATATATGCCTCAAAATTTAAATTGGGGGTAGGTCTCAATGGTTAAGTAGAAAATCCAAATTATGGTCATCCCTCTTCAATTTTTGAACTATAAAATTCTTGTGAGAGGTATATAGGAAACCTACCTCTCCACATTTTGGTATCCAAGCATTCATAACTAAAACCAAGCATTCATGATAACAAGCATTTATAACTACAAGAAAGCATAAGAAAAACTCAAGAGAAAGATCAAGATCTCCCTCATTTCAAGCAATTCAAGGCATTTTCAAAGAAACCTTCTCCATTGTAGAAAGATTCTATCCCTCATTGAAGTTAAAGTAGAGGAGACCACAATCAAAGAAGAATATCATAACATAATTCTCTATCCACAAGCATTTCACGCATCCAAGCATTCAAGTCTTCAAGTCATTCTCCTTCTCTCCATCAAGCATTATGGAAAACTACAACATTCATTATGTAAGACATACCTTTCATGATTTCATTTTAGGTTCTTTTGTGGATTCAACTATTACATCAACACTTGTGATCACATTCAAAGAAACATTATGTAAGATAAGGTATAAGATATTTTACGTTTTAGATCTAGCTTCTATTTTTCATCAACACATTTTCCTTTCAATCATGTTTCATTTCAATTTCAAGGTTGATTCATTAACTAAGGATTGACTAAGACAAACCCCTCTCTACCCAATAATTTCTCTCTTTTGTGTGCAGGAATAGGTGGTGTTGATTCTATGACCAGATTTGGACAATATAGGAGCTTGGCTAGAGTTTGAGACTGAAAATGAGCAAATGATCATTGCACCTTCTTAACACTTGGATATCCTTGAGCCTTGTGGATCATATTTCTTCCAAATGTGACTAAAGAAATAGGACCACTATACCATACCCGCTATTTTTTGTTACAATTCTATAAGCTTGTATGCATTATTTTCTCTCATGGGTTATCTAGGAAATGGAGTAAATGAAACTGAGTATGATGCATTATTTCCTAGCAAAGGATCTGTCATATATTCTATCATACTAGAAGTATTCAAGTTACATATTTGACTCTTAAAAATAATACAGTAGAAAACATAAAAAAATTCAAGGATTGGGAATATTAAAGAAAATACATTGGATTAAAGGGATGGACAAAACTCTATCTCCAAAATTTAACTTAATATTAGAACCAAGGAATCAAACTTCATGGGGAAGCATGACACCAAGTAAAAGTGTGAAACACCAACAAAGGAAAAAGAAAGTGGAGGTCCAAGAAATATATGTTGAGAAGGGCAATGGATGAAATGTAATCCTAATGGAGAAGTACGATATCCCAACAAGGACCAAAACAAAAAAGAAAGAGTTAGAAGAAAAGGCATACAAAGAAGCGGGACACTTTGAAACTTTGATAAATTTTCCACATTTATATAAATGATAAAAAAAAATTACTTAGAATTTCATTGAAGTTTTTCAATTACTAATATAAGAAAAATACATAGGAATGACAAAGAATAACACTTAATTTTTTTTTATAAATGGGGACACATACAAAGGTTTATAAGATAAGTTTATTTGATTGGTAAAATGAGGCCTAAATACATAAAGGGATGAGATTCAAGCAAAATTTATCTATCAAATTGAGTCTCAACATTAGCTTTGGTTGAAGATGTGTGCCTCCTACAAGAATAATAAAAATACAAGACCATAGTTCTAACAACACTAGAATCAAGTACTAGTGCGTTCTTCGCTTGATCCACTCTCTTATGCAATCCACCAATGGTCCATCTTAGACATGATAGATCTAAGAAAATTAAATGGTGCATGTCCAATAACTTAAACCTTTTAACATAGCCACTACAATAAGAAAAATAGTCTCAAAGTGGAAGGACCACCAACTTCAACAATAGGACAATAAATTAAGTCAATTTTAACAATAAATCAAGTATGACCATAAAATTCACAAGATAATAATTACCAAAATTTAGGGCCCATTTGTTTGGTGGAATTGGGATGAAATTTTCATTGTCAAATCCCAAAATTGACATATTCTATGTTTGTTTTCAAAACATGAAAATGGAATCTAGGGATTTGTTAATTCTCATTTACCCCCAAAACTAACATTTTAATCTTCCATCTAAAAAGGTGGATTTGGAAAATGAATTCCAATTCCACTTAAATGGGAATTGGGGGTAAATCAAATTTGATAAAGTTTGAAGTCCATGTTGTGTTGAATTAAAAAGGAAAATTCTACCATTTGGGTTTTTAGGGCTTCGGCTACTCTGGTCATCATATGTATTTGCAAATGTTTTGATTTCTTCAGAGCTTTCTACAGATTAACAGGGTCATTCATTCATGGATCTTTAAGAGTAAACATGAGCGTGTAAGGAAGCATTGCAACACCACATCTGTTTCTTAGGTTTGGGTCTTCCTTTCTTAGTTTTTGTGTGGATGTTAATATCATTTTGTTTGGTATCCATGAGTGTTGGTTTTAAGAACAAGGGTTTCAGTTAAAATATGTGTAGATTCGTTGACTACTGGTTTTAAGAACACAGTCTTCCCACCTAATAAATCTTATATTGAACACTTAAATACATATGTGGATATGGAATGCAATATCATTATGCTTTGAAATCGGGTTGTTTGCAGTGTATTAGACAATGAGGAACTTTCACATTTACCCGCCTATTATATTTGATTTCCTAGGTGGTATTCCAATTCCAGAATTATGGAACCAAACGCAAAAAATGCATCTTCTCACTATGAATTCCAGGTAAACCTTCAACCATATTCCAAAAACCATTTTCCGGATTTAAAACTTCTTGAATTGTCAAATACTAGAATTTTGCAATTCCAACCTATTTAATTCCACCAAACAAACGGGCCCTTAGTGTCTATAATACTTATAAGAAGATAATAAAATCATTAACAATCCTCACACACAATTGAAAATTCATCAGTGAGTGACTAGAAAAAAGTATAACAATCAAAAACCTATACTTTAGATACACCATATGACTATTTCTAGTCATCGACAAGATAGCCAAAAGTTACATTGTATTAAGATTACAAGCATTCATGATGAAAAAGAAATTGTACTCAAACATTCCAATATAACTCAATCTTTTCGAACTCCAATTAAATCAGAAAACATAACTCTACACAATAGCAAGAAGACACAATATAGAACTACTCTATAGAATGTTAAGATGGATGCTACAAAAACATTATTCCTTTTACAAAGCCACTCTAATCTTCAAATACAATAAGTGTATTCTATTTTTTGATAATTGATTGCAGGAAAAGCTAGAAATAGTAAACGTGATTTTAATAAAACTATTTGAAAGGCCAAGAGCCTGAAATCTCCTCCAACTTATTTTCAATTACACCTTTCTAGCTTAAATTCAGTTTATCCCTTCTTTGAGTCTATCAAAACATTAAGAATAAGCAGCTCTAGCAATCCCAAAGGGATATTGCATTTAAAAATATTGATTTCATGCCATTCTTTTGGCTTTTGACAGAAGAAGATGAAGCACGTTGTATTGAAAATTCACGTGCTGGCGGCTGAATTCGGTCTGACATTTCATGAAGTTCATAAGAAAAAACAAACAAATCTGGTTTATAACGAGACTGACAGTAGTTTAAATATAAAATACTAGGCATAATATTGTATATTGGATTATGCTATTCTTATGATGATATCATTGATTTGGTGTAATGGGTGATTCATGGTCAAAGGCAGCTATGAAAATATGGTTTATTTACGCCATTGTTGACAAGTTAATGCAAGGCAGCTAAGAATGAAAAAAATCCGTATCGAAAAGAATTTAATAAACCATATGTCTATTATGGTTATCAAATAGTTTGCTTTCACTTTTCTTATTAGAAATTCTTTATTAATTATTTTGGTTTGAGTTTTAATAATATATTTTAAGTTTTGATTTGTTTACGTAGTTTATTTGAAATCACATTCATTTTTCTAATAGAGCCTACTTATTAGTGTGATCTAAGATAGGTCAATTAAACAAGTCAAAGTTTAAAATGTGTTGTTTAGTCGGGCTATCTCTTTGTATTCGTCTAAAATTTATGTGGTTGTGACAAAGCATATATGCCAAGAAATATAAGTTAGGTTGACTATCAAACATCGGATATTGGTTCTACAATTTAAGTCTTTGGAGTTGGATGCATGTCCATGTGTGCATGGGTAAGCACTATTTTTCAAGTGAGTGAATTAGTACATTTAATTTCTCATATTAATATATAATTATGAATCCCTTCAAATTGAGTTGATATATCTTCTTCAACAACATAAAAAGTTGGATCAATTTTTTTCTCTATGGATGCTTATGAGATGTCTCTAATCAATGTTCCTTTTACTTCATGATAGAATTTGATGAAGGCTTGGGAACAAGAGTAAAGTAGATCAATACATGGATTCTCTTAATGTACTTTCCTCTTTTTAGATACACACTCTTTCCCAACTTGGACTAAACATGAGCATATGCAACTACCTTTGGTTGTTACCATTTTTAAAAAATTAGTTTTATTACACCTTTAGTGCAATCTTAGAAAGCCAAGCAACTCGTATCCATTTTAGATGAATTATTTTGATAACCTTACCAAATCATAGTAAGGCGTAGCTCTATACAATAAATGTACACCCTTACACTACAAAGGACAACCTCACATATCACGTCTAATCCCTAGACCTAGACCTATTCCTCAAGGATTCATTTGAAATGACTCTACCTACATATCCCTTTTTATTGACTAGAGGTATTGTAGTTTGCATATCAAAATAATAAGAATTCATCCACACAATTGGGATGAGAACTTTGAACTTAATCATTAATTCAGCTTATGCTTCTAATTCAACCCACATATAATAGTATCATAGCTCATACATTCCCTCCAAATGTTAGTTCCTCTTTAACACAATGTATGGACCCACGCAAACCACATAGGGAACGACTCATAAACACATCACATGTATACACATAGTGATTAGCTAAGGCATACAACACATGTTCATAATGTGACTACTTCATCCATACATCACATACACATGTAATGTGACTAACTCATGTATGTGACTGAATGTGACCTCTAAATCAGACACAACACAACATGGTCATTATTCACTTGATAGAATTTGGGAGAGAGTATGAAGAACTCAATCCAAATTCCATGGTGAAGCAACCTATTGCCTCCTATGTGAATGGGGTGTTTGAATATTCTCAGAACGAGAGCCAACAGCTGGGAGACCAATTCAACAATGGAGGATTTCCAAGAAGCAATAAAGATGAGCAAGATGAAACTAAGCTAAGAATGAATGCAATTAATCTAGAAAACTTTGAAAGAAATATGAAATGCAGATTTTTATTTGATTTTGAAATAAAGATGATATTAGACTAAGAACAAGTAAGCAAATTTAATCTAAATGTGAAATGCAATTACACTAATATGAGAAATTAAACTAGATAATGCAATAAAAGAGCTTTGAAAATAATGAGATATGAGACTAAAAAATGCTATAGTAAGGATGCTCTCAAAAATTGCTCTCCCTTGAATGAGAAAAAGAGGTTCATTAAATAGAGAAGCCCAGAGAGGAATGAAGAGTTTCTTGATTTGTAACTCATGACCCTTCATTTCCAAATTGAGACAAAAATGCAAGAATTACTTAATAAAAAGAATGGAAAATGCCACACAGGTGGCCTTTCGAATATCTTGAATTATTAATTCAAAAAGGTGTGTCCATTCGAATATCAAGCAATTATTAATTCCTTTTTATGGGTAATTAGCTAAAGGGGGTGGATTTAATTTAATTAGAAAGCACTTAGGACTTTAGAATTAAATTAATTTATCATAGGGGTAATTTAGCCAATTAAGTCAAATACTTTAGGAATTAATTTAGCGTTTGATTATTGCAATTTATGGTCTTTGCAATTGACATCAAGTCAAATTAGGTCAGGTAGGAGAGAGAAAATTGCCTAGGGAACTAGGACTTTGGTGATGTAAAATCAAGATAATGCACCAAAATTGATGAAATTAAATAGGTGCCAATTTTGGGGTATTACAACTCATACATACATCACATACACAATGAAACTAGATTTTGCATACACAACATATACACAATGTGACTAACTCATGTCTACATCACATATACACAATGTGACTAGCCATGCATGTGTCACATATATAGAGTTTGACTAACTCAAGCACACAACACATGTACACCATGTGACTAGCTTGTGCAAACAATATAGATACACAATGTGAATAACTTAAACAATGCCAAACGTACACATAGTGACCAGTTGGCAAAAAGGAAGTGGTTGAAATATTTTTATAGTTATATATTATCCTTTACCTATTTCACTAATGTATGAGACCTTAAGTGCATTGCAAGTGGGATTGGAATGGTTAATGCATCACATACTAAATTGTGGGCCGCATCCTTTTCCTATTTCATTATTCTCTATTATAATGAGACAAGCATCACGTACTACTTGTGTCATCACCAACAAGCACATAAATGTAACTCTACAATATATGTGTAGTCACTACTAAGACTTCAATACTCTTCTCATAATTTGAATCATCTTATAATTGAATAAACATAATTAAGATGTATTATGGTTCTACCTCACCTAAGACTAGTGCCACTACTATCAATCTTCTAGACTAATTTAACAATTAAACAATTGAGAAGTTTACCTTAGGAAGATAATAAACTCTTGATATGGGTAGATATTGGAATCCACCACCTTCACGACACTTACAAAATCCCATCTAATCCTAGTGTCCATTGCCTACATGTCACTAGAAAAAGATAGCTTTCCCTACAATATTAGATAGCTTCTCACATCTATCACTTGGATACTACTCATGAAAGATAATAATCCTATGATTCAATCAAATGCATATTTCAGTATAGCATGTTCGATGAATTTTGTTGTGCTAGAGTAACAATAAGCTTATCTATAATAATGTCATA
>BSBK01009817.1:707500-712500 GCA_027943335.1 Chamaecyparis obtusa
CATACTTTGCAACTCTGTACAAACTTCTTGATATCTTGTTGTAACTATGGCCAATAATAATTCTCACTAACCAATGCAAGGTTTTTATCATGACCAAAATGTCCAGCCAATCCTCCGCTATGATTCTCCTTGATGAGATTCTCCCTCATAGAACTTTGTGGAATGCACAACTGACTCCTTCTGAATAGCATATCATCCTAGATGATAAAATTCAGCCACTTCATTCTATCTAGAGTAACAGGTTCTTTACAAGCTTTCCAAGCTTCACCAAAATTAGGATCCTCTAGATACAAATTCTTGAGTTCCTTGAACCTAACCACTTCAATCTGCATTTCTGTCAGCAATAGTTTCCTTTTGCTAAGAGCATCTGCAACCCTGTTAGACTTTTCACTCCTATGTTTCAAAACAAATGTATAACTCTGCAAAAGCTCAACCCATTTCAAATGCCTTTGATTCAAATTTCCTTGACTATTCAAATATTGCAAAGCTTGATGATTAGTATACAAAACAAACTCTTTAGAAAGTAGATAGTGCCTCCACTTCTTCAATGCCTGAACTATAGCATAAAATTCCTGATCATAAATAGAATATTTCCTCATGGCATCATTCAACTTCTCACTGAAATAAGCAATAGGTTCACCTTCTTGGCTCATACTAGCTCCTATTACAGTACCACTAGCATCACAGTCTACGTGAAACACCTTATTAAAATTTGGAAGTGCTAAAATAAGTTATTTTGTAACTTTCTGTTTCATCAGTTTCAAACTCTTATCTGCCCCATTAGTCCACTTGAACTCTTTTCTATCCCCTCTCATTGTTTCCATCAAGGGTCCACAAATACTACTAAAATTTTATATAAAATTTCTCTAAAAGCTAGCCAAACCATGAAAAGATCTTATCTTAGTAGCACTCCTTGGAGTAGGCCATTCAAGGATAGCATGTACTTTCTCTGGGCCCATTTTTAGACCTTCTGCTGAAACTACAAATTCCAAATACACTAACTCCTTCACAAAACTGCACTTCTTCAAATTTATCAACAATTTCTCTTCTCTTAGCTTCTCAAACACCATACGAATATGCATCATATGCTCTTCCAATGTCTTACTAAAGATCAATATATCATCTAGGTACACAATGACAAACTTACCCAAAAATTCTTTCAGAACCTCATTAATGAGCCGCATGAAAGTCCTCAGTGCATTGGTTAGCACAAAAGGCATGACTAACCACTGATACAGTCCTTCCTTTATCTTGAAGGTAGTCTTCCATTCATCTCCTTCTCTGATCCAAATCTGGTGATATCCACTCTTCAGATCTATTTTTGAAAAATACACAGCTCCACTCAAACAATCCATAATATCATTCATTCGTGACAATGCAAACCTATACTTGATTGTGATCTCATTTATTGCTCTAGAATCTATACACATCCTCCATTCTCCATTCTTCTTTGGTGCCAATACTACTGGTACAACACATGGACTCAGGCTCTCCCGAATCAATCCCTTCTATAACAACTCATGTACTTGTCTGTTCAACTCTTCACTTTCGGCTGGTGTCATTTTGTGTGCTGCCTTGTTTGGAAAATTAGCTCCTGGAATCAAATCCATCTGATGACTAATCTTTCTTACCGGTGGTAATCCATCAGGTACATTATTAGATACAATATTCTAAAACTCATTCAACAAATCTGCAACCTTTATAGGTACATCCTCTACTTCCTTTTTATCAACTTTTGGAATTAAAGAAAAATACACATGCTCATGCCTCATACCATCTAGGAATTTTCTTCCATCAACAAAAGTTATTCTCACATTACCACATACCTTTTTTTCGGTCTCCTTCAATGGATTTAGCTTATGTCACACTTCATCCTTTGTCAAGGAATAGGTATTCACATGACCATCATGTACAACACATATGTCAAACTGCCACGGCCTACCCAACAACATGTGACATGCATCCATAGGTATGATATCACATAGTACCTCATCATGGTACCTACCAATCTTGAACTTTACTAGGCACTATTCATCGACCATGACCTTGTGGTCATCCTGCACCTAGGCAATCTGGTATGGATGTGGGTGTTTCTATCTCTTGAGCTTCAACTTTGTTACCATCTCTTCTGACACCAAATTGTCAGTGCTTCCACTATCAATAATCACATCACAATATTTACCCTCACACTTGCATCTAGTGCAAAATAGGCTCCTCCTTTGTTCAGGTTCATTCTCACCACTCAACAGGACTCTTTTGTTAATCAACATTTCTCCTCTTTCAGCATCTTCAAAATTTGAGGATCTAACATCTTCATCTACATGTGCCACTCTGGTCTGGCCTTCATTCCTCCTATCCATCCTTCCTTGGCATTGAGGACATTCAAATGCCCTATGACCTTCTTCTCCACAGTGAAAACATGTTCCACGAAAGCCTCCTCTTCCTGAACCTTATCCTCTTCCTCTTCCTCTTTGATCTCTATTGTTCTGATCTTGGAAATTATTGGAATTGTTTCCTCTCTAATTTTGATAGCTACTGGCCTCATCCTTCTTTTTCGGATCTTCATTTTGGCCTCCATACGACCATCCACCAAATCATCCACCACGACCTCTTCCATTTTGTCTACTCTTGAACTTCTTGTTCAACTTTTCCTCTACTTTTAGGAAAAACTGGTATGCCTCTTCAATACTGTTCATTCGAACTAAATTCAGCTCCTCCTGAATGCTCGACCTTAACCCATTAAGGTAATGGGTAACTTTCTCCTTATTCACTTCTGCATGGCTTGTTCTGATGAGGATTTGATAGAACTCCTATATATACTCCTGAATAGATCTTCCTGCTTGCTTCAAACTTTGCACTTCTTCAGTAGGTCAAGCTCATAATCAACAGGAATGAACTGTCACTTCAATTTATCCACCATCTAATCTCATCTTGTGATTTTATCTTTCCCTCTTCTATTTCACTCCAATTGAATCTCTTGCCACCAGATCTTTGCATGACCCTTCAGTCTGGCCTTCATGAATTTGACCCTATCAAGATCCTCAATATCTTCATACTCAAAATAGTCTTCACATTCATTGATCTAGTTGATCAATTCTTCTAGGTTAAGATTTCCTGAAAATGTAGGAACCTCAATCTTAGGTCTTTTCCTGATCTTGGAAATGGCCCGGAAAAGCCTTTCTTCTTGATTCAAAATTTCATCTTCTTCTTCTTGATTATCATTTCCTTCTTCAGCTTCATCCTCACTTTCATCTCTGACATTAAGATTCATTCCTCTATGAATCTCTTCTTGCAATGCTCGCACTTGTCTCTAGAGCGCTCTAACCTCAAGTGTTACAACAACAGCTCTTTCACCACGTTCCCTTCGTGGAGGCATTTTCATGATGT
This sequence comes from Chamaecyparis obtusa, assembly GCA_027943335.1. Lineage (NCBI taxonomy): Eukaryota > Viridiplantae > Streptophyta > Pinopsida > Cupressales > Cupressaceae > Chamaecyparis > Chamaecyparis obtusa. The sequence continues at coordinate 710,888 of BSBK01009817.1, forward strand.
GCGCTGAAACCCTAACCATGGTCCTAGTGCAAACTACCTCATAGTCGGTGATCTATTTACACACTCAGAAAAACCTGGCTCTGATATCACTTGATGAAGGGAGCTCCCCTTAATACCACAAACACATAACAAAAACATAGAAACAACAATAATATGCAAGAATAGAAAATGGGCTTCTTATTATCTTCACAAATGTGGAATTATAAACTTTCAGAATTACAATATGCAAAGCCACATGGGCATTCTCTTACAATATTTTATAGGACAAAGTCTCGAATCAATACCCATAACTACCCTAGACAACACTACGGGCCTTCTTTATATAGGCATTTTCCACCACCTGAGAAGGTTCCAAAAAATTAGCCCTTAGGGCCGACCAAACTTAGAGTTATTTTATTTTTTAATTTATTACATCAAAGTCAGCTCAAAATAACTTTTGAAACCCGAACAAAAATTTTGAAGGAAAATTATTTTCTGCCATTTCAGGTGGCCTGACTTATGAAGACCATAAGTCATCTCCAGTTGACTGGATTGACTATTATAACCCCATTTCAGAAAGGCCACAAAATGCTCTACAGGCTTGACTTGTGCAAGCACCTATCACCCAAATTTTCAACCTCATCTGGGGCCTCTAAAGCTTTCAAAACTAAGTTCAAAGTTTCAATACCCTGTTGCCAATACCGAAAATCTTCAATATCTACAAAGCTAGACTTGATCTGTCAATGAAACTTTACTAGCAAGCTGACATAACCAAAATGAACGTCCAAGGAAGAAATCAGAACATTCTGAGATCGAATGACCAAGTTACTAAAAAAATCAAGTTTCCACAAATAGCAGCTTTGGACAAGATAACCCTTATTGAATACAAAAACAAAAATATTTTTGGGTGATGCAAGATTGCTCTTACACTCAGGATGCTCCTGCATCAATATATATATAGATATAGATATAGATATAGATATATAGATATAGATATAGATATATAGATATATATAGATATATAGATATATATATATAGATATAGATATATATACATATACATATATATACATATATGTTAGAGTAAATTATTAATTTTATTAATATTTTACTCCCTTCTTAAGATATCAACTCTTTGCTTTAGTCAACTCATGCACTAGTTATGCATCAGTTTTCCTTTTGCATGCATTAGTCTTGTAATAGTTTAACTAATTATTACATGCACTTCTACTTTTTAGGTTTGCATTTTCAAGGCTTTTGATCTCCTTTATATGAATGATCTATTGTACACTATTTTTCATTCATTATTGAGGATATTTTCTTCTTCATATTCTAAGTCAAACCCTTGGCCTCTTCTTCTCTCTACTTCCTTGTAACAGGTTTTTTGTATGCAAGTGATCTTGGCATTCTGTGGATTTGTATTTCTCAAATCCTACATGGTATCAGAGCACCCCCTTAAGATGAGCAACGATGTAGCTACAAACAATGCAAGAAGAAAGCAAAGGAAACTACAATGCTGAAAAAAGAAATGGGTCCCGGAAACATGGCCTGATGAGGTACCCAGCACAAAAGAGAGTCTCTAAAAAGTGGAGAAATAGAGAAAACCACATGGGAAAAACTCTACTCTAAAAGGA
>BSBK01009817.1:717500-751290 GCA_027943335.1 Chamaecyparis obtusa
GAAACTTTGTAGTTAAGCGCGCTCGAGTTGGAGTAGTACTGGAATGGGTGACCTCCTGGGAAGTCTCGATGCTTCACCTATGTGAGCATCACCTAGATCGAATGAGTGCTAAGTGTTCCATTCATTCTCATGAGAGATGGGTTTGTGTGAACCACTAATCATGAATCATGGGTCAATGAATTTGACTCAAAAAACTACACAGTTGAATCCTGATAGCAATATCACAATTTGACTTGTTGTGGAAAATATCTCCTACTTATCAATTGATGAGCTTAAGGGGATTTCTAATGAATGGTTCATAAGGCACAACACTTGGTGAAGGTTTTTCAAATGAGGATGCAAGTAGATTGGGTTTAGCCATGCAGTAAACTCCGTAGTTAAGCACACTCGAGATGGAGTAGTACTGGGATGGGTGACCTCCTGAGAAGTCTTGGTGCTTCACCTCTATGAGCATCACCTAGATCCAATGAGTGCTAAGTGTTCCACTCATTCTCATGAGAGATGGGTTCATGTGAACCACTACTCATGAATCATGGGTCAATGATTTTGACTCAAAAAACTACACAATTGAATCTTGATAGCAATATCACAAATAGAGAAAATAGTAAGAAAATGAAGATGGAAGTACTTGTTGCAGCTCATGATGCAAAACCTACATCCAATAGGTTATTTCCCACATATGACCCAAATAAAGATATGATGGAATTCATGGTTGTTATGCCCCCAGCTAGAGATAACAATCCACCAAAGAGTCAGTTAGATCCATCTCAATTTTAAGTTAGCACCCTCCAAATGGATTTATCCAAAATTAAAAATGTGGACAAGATAAATGTGTCAAAAATGACCAACCAAGTGGTCTACAGTTCACTGATGAAGTTGGAGAGAGAGAAAGGAAAGCTTTAGGGCACAATAGATAAGTTAAAGGTAGACCTAGCAAATGTAAAGGCAACTGAGAAAGCATCAGAAAATAGGTGCAAAGAACTAGAGAGAAGGATAAAAAAATTCATCCTCTAAAGAAGCAATTGGACAACAAGAACATATGGACATAGAACTAAAAACTTTGAGGGAAAAATTGGAACAGAGCGAAAAAAAAAACTTGAGGATGAAAAATCCTCTTCATTAAGTTTTTACAAAAAATTGGAGAATGTGGGACATGCAACCAATAACTTAAAGAAAGAATTGGAGAATGAGAGGGTAAAAACAAAACAGTGGGAAGAGAAAGAAAAAGAGTGGGAAGAGAAAGCAGAGAAAATAAGACAACGTGGTGAACACCAGTTCTCAGAAATGAGAGAAGACCTAAAGAAGGTAAATAATACAATTAAAAATTATGAAAACATCTTGAATGACAATGTAAATAATACAATCAAACAAATAAAAAAATTCTTCTGTGGGCAAATAAAGATGTCTGGTGATAGGTTATGTGATTGGTTTGAACTGAATGAAACTATTACAAATGTTTATGGGAAGCTAAAAGAGCACATTGTGAAGAACAAATTTTTTGTCAGAGACAGAAAACTGCAAAGCAGATTATACAAGAAATCAACAAAACCAATGACAGGCATTTGGCAAGCAAGGGAATTCATGACCACATTGGTGCAACAATAAAGGCAGCCTATGTCTTTCAAATATGTCAGAAACTAATAGAAGTAGATGAAACTCTTGCCTTATTCGGGCCAAAGCTCACCAAGATGAATAGTAAAATAACCAAATTGATATCTCTCAGTTTGCCGAGTCCTAGACCTGATTACTCATCAATGAATTTCATTGGAAGAGAAGCTTACAAAAAAAAGTTGGAGGACATAATGACGTCTGATTTAGGCAACCTTCCTCAGGACAGAACTCATGAAGGCATTGCAAAGTGCATCAAAACATTCACAATTTTGAATGCAGTAATGGAAGGAACATTGCTTTCAACTCACTCTTCCAAGTATGGATGGCTAATGAAGTTGCAGGTCATTTACTATAACATCATAAACTTTTCCCTTCCAACTGATGAAGAATGGAGCATACTAAAGAAACTGACAAAATCATCTTGATCTCATCAATCATAGTATGTGGAAGTACTTTTAGTTTCAATCATCTCTATATCTTTGATATTATCCTAAATACTAGACTCTAGAATTGAGTTTAAAGTAACAAGTTTGAACTTTGTTTTTTGAACAAGATCAATGTTGCAATCTTGCAGTTGCAGATGCTATTGCCAATGCTAATTTATTAAACCAGCCTATCAAATGTAGAAATGTACAACTAAAGTTATAGAGATGTTGTAGACTTTTAGTTGTCTTACTGATTTAGATTTTGAGACTTCTCACTTCACATTAGGCAAATCAACCTGAAGCTGTTGTTGCTCCCTTGTTTCTATAAAAGGGAATTTAAGGTCATTGGCTTAGAGTTAGGGTAATGAAATTGAAATTGGGCAATGTGCCAAATTGCTAATGAGTATTGAGTCATTGACTTTTGTAAACAGAATCACAAAGCTATATTGAGACATTGTATCATATTTGTAATTAAATTAATGAGAATCAATATTTCTAACTCTAAGAATTGTAACATATGAATTGCTATGTTGTCAAAAAGAATAATGAAAAATCTACAAGAATTGTACCATATGAGCTGAATAATGAAAATGAAAACCATTATTAATTATGGAATTGAATCTTGATGACATTATCTACCACATTCATGTTTTTGACATTGGAATATGCTATTATGCATGATTGATGATGAGATATAGAAACTGATAGTAGACTTCAAGAAAAAGCTTAATAAATACCTAGGACCTGCTACTTCTACAATGGTTCAACTTCAAGCTGCTACATCATATCATCATTGAGATCATCAGATTCAGCACCATCAACTTCATATCTTCCTTGGTTCTTTGATATGTTTTCTTCACTCTGCATACCACCGCTTAATTGATGTTCACCGCTAGTAGTACTAGTACTAGTACATGAGTCAATGACATCATTTTCTCTAGTATTCCCACTCCCAGTCCCACTTTGGTTTGAAATTTTTCCCATCCCTCTTCTCTAAGATTTCTTCCTCCATAATTTTAGTGCCCTTTCATAAGGAAAAGTATTGACTTCATACCTAGATGTATAGAGCCTCAAGCAATTTTCTAGATTCTTGTCTAGTTTGATTCTTAGCTTTGACTTTAAGAATCCCAAAGCACTGAAAACTCTCTCATCCTCCACTGACCCCAATATCATGGTCAGACATAAATCAGCAAGCTTGAAATATTCTGATATTGAATTAGTCAACAATTCACTCTCAGCTAGATTTTTCCAAAGCCTTGATACTGATCCATCTTCACGAGGGTTCTGCATAATATTATATTGTTCCCTCATTGTTAGTAAAAAATGACTTGATTTATCTCTCAAATAATTTGCATCTAAAATTCCATTTAGAGTTAATCCATTTAACTCTTTGGTCTTGCAAAAATGATCTATCAGAGTTAGTAGCTTAGTTTTAAAATCTTTCAGACTGTTCATATTCCAATATCAAGGAAACACAATAGCCATGGATTCAAGTAGTTTGACTGGAGGGAATCTTTCTCTAATCTATGTGGAAAGATCAAAGGCAATGTGCTTCACAGAAGCTATTACAGACTCAATGATCTATGAAAATTCTTCCCTTTTAATACTTGATACTCACCTCCTGGGGTTCTTTCCTGGTTCCTCAGACTTGATCTTGGCAAAGTAGTGCATTGGTATCTCAACTCCGTGAACTTTTGCACATAACTCCCCCTTTGAACTAATTTTTAAAAACATTATCAGGATTGTCCAAATCTATGATTTTCAGCCAGTTGGCAAATTTTACATCATCGACACATAATTCATAGAGATTATTGAGCATCAAGCATGTCAATTTACGTAGCGTAGCATATTTTGACATATACATAGCTCTTTCTTGGGCCTTTTTCATTATATTTCTCATTTTCTCAAGCATGGGGAGAAGACCTACTAATGTTAACAGTGTCTCTACATTACTTAACATTGCCAACAGCACAGGAAATTTTGATTGCCCTTCTTCGTCATGACTTGAGTTCATTAGACCAAGAAACAAATATTCTAAAAAAATGTGATGTGATGGTCCATCCAAAGAGATCCATCTAGTATCATTATGCTTGAGAAGCTTGTTCTTGTCAGTTAGTCCTTCGGCAAAGTGTTGAAATTACCTCAATCATTTCAGACTTCGACAGAAGTATAGGTAGAGCTCTTTGATTAAAGCTTCATTTTTTTGTACTGGAGCATGCTTACTAACAACTCCAAAAGCTAGATTCATTCTGTGGGCCATGCAGTGAATGGGAGTAACGTAGGGTGCATAAGAAGATTGCATCCTTGTGCAAAGACCGCCCCTATGACCTTGCATTATTGAAGCTCCATCCGCTCCAACACACATCAGCTTTTTGGCAATGGTCATGTCATCTATATCTACATATTCAATTAGAGAACTCTTTACTAGTTCAAATAAATTTTCCATTGTCACATTATCCCTCATTTTAGCAACAATTAGTAGATGAGGTTGGCGAACAAAATTTTGTACAATATAAAGATGCATGCATACCCAAGAAGTATTGTCTACTACTGTAACCTCATCTAAAGACAATGCAATAAAAGTTGACTCTTTAATTTTTGCCTTCAGATCCTCTTTTTCAACCTCGGCAAAACAACTTGCCCATTCCCATCCACTGTTTACTGACCAATGACTATTAGGATAGTTACGAACTTTTAGAAAGTGTAATAAAGAACTCAATGATGGGTAGTCTATCATAGGACACCCTCCACTCAAAATATCAAACACAACACTTAACTAAACAACTTTTCCCATTAGTTCTACTTCCAATGCTTTTCCAAAATAAGCTTCAATAGAGCCTTTGACTTCACCAGGCTTCATCTTTATATTATGTTGAAATTCATATAATTATGCATTCCTAACATGCTGAGATTCCTCCCTTTTTTCCATCTTATCACTGATTTTTGAACTCCGTCTATGGTTTTCTATTCATAAATTTTACCCATATGCTTCTCTATGGTGTCAATTTTTAGCTGCAACCTCTTTTCCTTCTTATTTATCTCACTACAAATCTTACATCTGCATTCTACCGGAGGCTCCCCTTCAATTAGATTATCCACTGGTTCAATGAATGGATACTTTGACACCCATTCTATTTGAAAATTCCTTGACAGATCCCACATTCTATTATTCTTTGATTTATATTTTCTTTTCTTCCCTGCACCATCATCTTCTTTGACATTCTCAGTCTCATCCAAGTTGATTATATCATTATGGCTACTCTAGGTATTTAACTAAAAATATTCTTCAAGTTCATCATGACCTGAGATATCAAGTTCACTGACTTCTTCAATAGGTCATGTAGGTTCAGCCTCAGGTTGTGAATCTTGAAAATCTTCTTGTGATGAAGTAGCTTCTCGATTTTGGCCAGAAATATTTCCAACACCATGACCAAAGTATGATGATAAGGTTCTGTGTTTTTTTGGTCTCTCTTGGCTTTCCCCATATGTCAGAGCCTTACCCTTATTCTTGTTCGACATCTCAATTCTTCAACGAAATAAAGGCTACCACCCTACTGATGAAAAAAAAATGTAAAAAAAATGTTAACTTGTTGAAGAAGTGACAAATGATAATAGAACTATAATATACAATGTTTACATAGTCGCAAAATAATAATCACTTACCTTTGCCTCAAATTCAATCTCAGTCGTGACTCACCAAAGCAGTCAAGACTCAATAGTCTAAACTTCACTATCGATCAAATTGAACTGATCCAAATTGTGTACAATAAGATTGATGTATGAATGTATTTATACTAATCTTTATTGGCAAATTGGGTGGGAAGTATTAGGTCAGTGTCCAAATATTTGGCAAAGCCCGCGTAATTATAACACGTCTTGTGTTATATCCTAGGTGATTATGGGTCATCCAATACTTTGGTATGATTAATAAAGTTGGCAAAAATCCATCGGTTTGAGACACGTGTTCGTAAAATGGCTGGCAAAGTTGGGTCTACCTAAAATATATATATATATATATATATATATAACTATTGGTGAATATAGACCGTTCATTTGGGGCCGCTTTAAAATTATAGGTGAATGTTAAAAAAAATAATGTGCCCAAAAATTATATGCCATTGGCAATGATCCTGAGTATTGGACTCAATTTTCATAAACCAATTGGCGATGATACCGGGCATTGGACCCAATTTTCATAAATTTGGGGCAATATGATCATTCCCATATGGCCAACATATTTGCCAAATCAGGGGTCGGCGACAAGAGACATTCACCAAATGGCAAATAATCACCACTAAATTTTTCCCTGGTGGCATAGCCATCTTTAACATTATAATCTCCAGATTTGGAACCTTTCCATATGAGTCTATCATTTCCTCTTTTGGGGGTAATATCTTTGGAAGTTAGTATGCTTTTTAATTATGATATCTTATTTCTCAGAACTAAGATATTATCAAAGGACTTCCACCTCCATCCAAGGGAAGGTTCATTGTATGGAATTTCTATGTAGTCTGTGACTAGGAATCCCTAGTTATTCTCAAGATATTCCCTAATGTTTTTTAGGTTTATATTTTGATTAGTAAGTGGGTACCCACCCTAGGAATATGTCTAAGAAAAAACCTTATCTCTATTATTGATATTCTAGGCGATATTGTCAATAATTAAATTTATGCAATCTATGATTAAATTCTATATCCTAGACCCTTTAGAGGGATTGGTTTTTTTTTAAGTCTTATGCTAATTCACTATTTATATATTTCTTGAGGAGTATCTTTTCCCATTTTCAATTGGCATCCTTGTATAATTTACATGCCAACTTGGCCCCAAGGGCCTTATTTTGGAGTTTCATATTTTTAAGGCCTAAACCCCCAACTTCTTTTGGTATACATAGCTTATCCCAGCTAATTAGTGTCATTTTATTCTTTTATGAGGTTCCTTTCTAGAAAAAAGGTTCTCATCTTATTCTCAAGATTATTGTTATTCTCTTGAGGTAGTGGCATTCTTCACATCTAAAAGATTGGTAATGCCTCTAGAGTTGGTTTCAACATAGTGAACCTACCTACTAAAGAGAGCCACCTCCCTTTCCAATTCTCCATTTTATGATCCATTTTCTATTCTAATGACTTCCATAAATTATTTGATCTAACATCTTTGTCAATGGTAATTCCCAAATATTTTCTAGGAAGTGTGCCCTTTTTGAACCCCATGATGTTGCATATTGCATTCTCTTCATTTTCATCCATATTGAAGAAAAAAATATCATATTTTTATTTTATTAACCTCTTGTATAGAAAATTTAGAATATTTTTTAAGGATGTCATTATAATTTATATCTTTCTCTTTAGTACCTTTTCCTTCCAAAATGGTTTCATCACCAAACTTCTCATGTGTAATGTTACAAATACCTTTTGTAATTTAAACACCTATTAAACTTTGATTATAAGCTTTAATTATTAACCTACCCATTGTTTCAGCCATGATAATCTAAAGAGAAAGGGAGATAATGGATACCCTTTTCTTGAATCTCTTGAAGAGTTAAAGTATCCTTCTAGAGTTCCATTTATCAAGATTAAAAATTTAGAAGTGGATATACAGTTGAATATTAAATTTATCCACTATTTTGAGAACCCAAAGGCTTCCAAAAAATTACATAAAAACCTCTAGTTAACCCTATCATATGCTTTCGTAATATCTAATTTCATCAACATACTTGGCTCTTTGTTAGTTTGAATAGAGTGGATAGCTTCTTGGATAATGATAATTCTATCAAAAATTGATCTACCCAGAATAAAGCCAGTTTTCTCTTCAAAGATAATGCCAGGTAATAATGATTTGAACCTGTTATCTAATACTTTAGAAAGTATTTTATAAGGCATATTACATAATGATATAGGTATAAAGTCTTTAGGAATCTCATATTTTTCTTTTTTGGGAATCATAGTTATGAAAGTGTTATTTATTTCATTCAAAATTTGGCATGAATTTCTCAAACTCTCTAATGCGCTCGTCAATTTTGTGTAAATAAAATACTAGTACTTTTGAAAGAAACATGCTGAGAAGTCATTCAAACTAGGAGCTTTATCTGGATTCATTTATTTTAAAGTTGTTTCAACTTCTTCAATGATATTTTTGGTTCAAATTTGTGTTCTATTCTTTAGTAATAATCTTAGGTATATTAGCAATCAATTCTTATTGCTCGACTTAAGATCAGATCCTTCTAATTCATTAAGTAGCTCATGGAAGTATTCCACTATCTCAGAAGTAATCTCATGGGGGTTATGTTTTATATTTCCATCAGCTATTATAAGACTAGTTATTCTATTGATATCTCTCCTAAACTTGGTACTATTATGAAAGATCTTTGAATTTGTGTCCCCTTCTGTTAACCATAATTCTCTACACTTTTGTTTCCAAAATATCTCTTCTTTGCATAGTAAATCCTCATGTTTTCTTAAAACCTCTTTCTCTTTTAGGTATCTATTTTGATCCATGCCTAATTTGATTACCTCTTGATTTTTAAGTTCTCAATTTCAACCTCTACGTGTTCTTTCTGTTTGAAGATGTTTTTAAAGTGTTATGTATTCCACTTAAGTATTATTTGTTTGATTCTTTTTAGCTTCATGTTGAAATAGAACATCTTTGATCCCATGATTATTTTATCTTCCACCATTCCTTAGCCAAATTTAAAAAGGATGAGTCTTGTAGCCACTTCTTTTCGAATTTGAAGGGGCAATTCCTTAGTTTGTTTTCTTCCTCAATTTCTAATTCTACTATAAAATAGTCTCAACCTCCATAAGAAAGGATTGATGCCATCATATTGGTGGGAAAGGAACCTAATTTCCTCTAGAAGAAAGACCTATCTAACTTCTCTACAATGTTGCTAAACCCAGATCTGCGATTGTTCCAGGTGAAGTTTTTGTTTTTAGTAGAAATTTCTATTAGGTTGGCACTCTGAATCCATTCCTTGAAGTTTTTTTGGGCTAATGAATCTATATATGAACTTCATCTTTTTTCATTATTATTTAATAATGCATTAAAATATCCCCCAATAATATAAATTGAATTCAAATTGCTACTTAAAAAGGCATTTATTTCCATCCAAACTTCTTTCTTCTTTATAGTACAAGTTGGGTCATACACATTGATGAGGAAAAACCTTAAATTATTACTTATTCTTCTAACCTAACCACCTTTCCAATTTATTTTATTGATTACATTCTCATATGAAACTTTCCTAGGATCCCAAATAATTGGCATACCTCTTGAAGCCCCTTCTACAGATTTAGTGTGTGTTTTCCATATTCCTAACTTCTTGCCCAAGTTATTTCCTTCATCTTTATTCAATTTAGTTTCTTGTAAAATAATTATTTTGGATTTAAAGTTTGTTAAGTAGAGCTTCAATAACACTTTTAGTTAGGGGCATTTATACCACTAACATTCTAGGTGATAACTCTCATTTGTCCTTGGGAAGGTTCTTCCCCTTTCCTGCACAATAAATTGAGGTTATTTTAATTTTGTCCTCTACTGCCCCTACATTGGTGATCAGTTCAGTATTTGATTTTCTTCCCTTTTTTCTTTGGTAGTTTTGCTACAATCAGGACTATTTTTATAGGGGCAGTTTAGGGCAAATCCCAGCTTCTCATAATTTACACTATTAATCTCTTGTTGTGAATTAAATTCCTATGTACCAAAGAAGGAAACATTCTCTTCTATTTACTTATCATTGAGATCTATGAGAACTGTTACAATTTTTTCTGTATCAATTTCCTATTTGAATAAATATGATGCTTTCTGCCTATTCATTTCAGGAGATAGGATACCTACCATTTCATATGGCTCACAATTCTTGAGCTAGAGGGGCCACCCCTCATTTTCCTTAAACTCACCTTCCTCTATGTTGATTAGATTTTTCATTACCAATGGTGGGGAATAAGCTACTAATGTTTTCTCATTGTAAATATCTTTTGTCGTAGTTTCATTCAAAATTTGAAGTGAAGCTTCATTATTACCTATTATTCAATCCTCATTTCCTTCTTTTTCATTTTCTAGTAATGATAATTCCTCTTTCTTTGCTTCTTTATTATTTTTTTATTATACAATGATGAATTCCTGAATATTTATTTTCTCATGTTTTTATTATTTACAATTGTTAGAAGTTTTTGTGTGTTAAAATGTTTTTTATTGTCAATATAATTAATTACTTTGAAACCACCATTATCATTATTTAGTCTGATGGAAATCCCATGAATTTAAGTTGATTTAGGATTATGACCAGTTTTGGCCATTCTAGTAGCAAAAGCTTGAGCTAAGGGTTTAGATCAAACCCTAGAAGCGTTTATTTTCTCTTGAAAAAATTTCAGATCTATATTGACATTTTTTGGATCCCTAAGGATTTCTAAATAATCAAGATGAGTCTTATCTGAATCTACTTCTAATATAGTCACTCCTCTCAAATCAAGGTGGGGTTTTTTGTACCTAATAAATGAGCCTAGAGAATTTCCTATCTTTTCTAGAGCTTGAAAATTAACATATTCTACAAGTAAGAAGACAAGATTAATCCATCTCAGGGTTTTTGTGGGAATATATCTACTGGGAATAAAATTGGGAACCTATTTAATCATATGAAAACCAAAACCTTTATAAACATACAATTTTCAGCCAGAATTTTATCCCTAATTGCTTCATCTACACAATCAATTAAGAAAAAATCATCTACTAGGATAGAGATACTTACCAAATGGTGAGTGAAATTTTCCCACCATCAGGGTAATCTTTAAGAAACCCCCCCTTCAAAAAAGGTGTAAAAAAGTGGCAAAAGTTAGAAGGGAAAAAAAAAATTTGGTGAAATTATTTTCTTTTCAAAGAAAAAAAATAATCTCAATTGATGAATCATTGATGCTCCCTGAAACTAGGTGGAACTATCTTGGCGAATTGTGCTTTTGTTTCATAACTACAAAAATATAAATTGGCGAATATAAAATAGTATTTATATTATAAAAAATATAAATTGGTGAATATAAAACAATATTTATATTATAAAAAATATAAATTTGTGAATATAAAAGAATATTTATATTATAAAAAATATAATTTGGTGAATATTTGTGGTGACTGGTAACAGTGTGCATAGTTTCGGCAGGCTAAAAGGAGGGTCGATGCTGACAGTTACGAAGATACGTAATGGTCAGGTTGACGGCATGTGTGACTTTGACAGTTATGCTGGTAGGTTGCAATTGAAGGCCATGAAGATACATAAAGGATAGGTTGATAGTGTACGTGACTTCAAAAGTTATGATCGTAGGTAAGATATGGGGGTTTTGAGGCCACGTTGGCAGTCTGTGTAACTTAGCCATGAATTTGCAGTGACATTGAACACTGAAGTACAATTAATGAGACTTAATGACAACAAGATTTTGATTAGATGTAAAAAAAGGTTAATTTGTACAAAATCTCAGCAATGAATCGTAAACATTCATTATTTTTCTTTTCAGAGCCAAGTTACATTACGTGAAATTTTAATGCGGCTACCAAGTTGTCAGTTCAAAATTTAAAATCACAGCTAGGATATGGTGGTTCTGAGGAAATGCTAGCAGTTTGCGTAACTTGAGTGGTACATAAATCCAGGCCAGGATTTTGATTAGACATTAAAAAGGATAATTTTACGAGATATGAGTTGTGATTCATCAATATTTATTATTCTTCTTTTTGACTTCGGAGCCAATTTATGGAGGACATTACAATGTCTGCAATTTTTCTTTACCGATATTCATTAATTTCCTTTTCCTAGGCAAGCCTCCTAACGTGAAACATTCCTTCAAAATTTATTGCGGCTGGCAAGTTGGTGATTATTTTCTTTATATACTCCTCGGTAGTAGAATTGTAGAGCATAGGAGCTTTCTAAATTTGGATGACAAGTTGGTGATTATTTGTATTTTTTGGGCGCTTTCATAGAATGGGTCTTCCAGTAGTTGAGGGATCATCAAATGAGAACCCAGAACCTGTTATCCAACCAAATTTGGATATGGAGGAGGAGATTCAACAAGATGTCCTTAATCATCTAATATCTGTAGCAAGGGATCATCATCATACTACCAGTTACGCCAGTTACTTGAGTGACATGTTCAAAACTTGAAGTAGAACATGACAAGGCAGAGATGCGCGCCATTTTTTACAATCATGGCTTTGACCAAGACGCATTCCAGGAGGAGATGAATCAGATGATCCCGTTATTTGCTAGTCTGCACATTAACTAATCTTTTTTTCTTTGTGGATCTTACAAAAAAATTTGTTATTTGTAAGTTGTAATTTTTAAATATGAAATAATCGAATGTACTTTTCATTTTGGTTTGAAAACGGTTGGTCCACAGTCATTCAGTGAAATTGTGAATTAGTGATTTAGTTTAAGTTACCAGTATTATGTATATAATATATTGTATACCAGCTTTTGAATTAAATAGTAATAATGTAGTCTGTAAATTTGTAATATTGTATACAAATGAAACATTGAGAAGTCATAAGACTCTTTTTCAAATAGTGTTACTATTTTTAGTTTTACGTAATACGCGTTGTCATTATTTTCTAATACTTTAAATTTCAATAGTCAATACACTAAATTCTAATATAGTAACATGTTACATGAATCATGAAATTAAACAATAGTTTTATTATTTATAAATTGAAAAATATGTAAATTGTAATTAGTAAATCAGAGTACTAAATAAATTGGAACCCACTCCAAGCTCCGAAGTTATGCCTAGTTGTTTCGTAACTTCTCAACATTTAATTTAATATGATGGTGATCTGTTCAGAAGTTATGCTTGGTTGTTTAGTAACTTCTCAATGGTTAAAACTTAATTTATTATGATGGTGATTGGTTCCGAAGTTACACTAGGTTGTTTCGTAACTTCTCAATGTTTAATTTAATATAATGGTGATTTGTTCCGAAGTTACGCCTACCTGTTTTGTAACTTCTCAATGGTTAATTTATTATGATGGTGATCAGTTCCAAAGTTACGCGTGGTTGTTTCATAACTTCTCAGCATTTAATTTATTATGATGGTGATCAGTTCCAAAGTTACATTTGGTTTTTTTGTAACTTCGCAACCATTAATTTATTATGATGGTGATCGGTTCCGAAGTTACGCCTAGTTGTTTCATAGCTTCTCAACATTTAAAACTTTAATTTATTATGATGGTGATCAGTTCTAAAGTTACGCCTGGCTGTTTCGTAACTTCTCAATGGTTAATTTATTATGATGGTTAGGGGTTCCGAAGTTACACATGGTTGTTTCGTAACTTCTCAACGGTTAATTTATTTTGATGGTTAGGGGTTTCGAAGTTACACTTGGCTATTTCGTAACTTCTCAACAGGTAATTTATTATGATGGTTAGGGATTCTGAAGTTACGTCTGGCTATTTCGTAACTTCTCAATGGTTAATTTATTATGATGGTTAGGGGTTCCGAAGTCCTGACTAACTTCATGCGTAACTTCATAAGGGGTTTAAAAGTGAGAGATGGAGAGTAAGTTTCATTCCACGTGGAAAGTGAGAATTACAAGTGTCATGCGGCATGCCAGGCTGTGTCATAACATCTCAAGGTTTCATTTTTCTGGTCAATTTAATAGTCCCAAAGTTTTGAAAAGGTGTTGCGTGACTTTGTAAGTCTCAAATTTTTCGGATATCAAATTCAAACGGTCAAGGGCCAAGGCCCCTGATTTGCAAGTAGCAATTTAGCAAAGTTGAGATAGGGACCTAGGGTTAGAAACTTAGATGTACTGTTAGCATCACTTTGGCAATGTGCTAATTATTTGCTCTTGGATCACCGCCAAATCTATGCTGGAAGAGTGGAAGTGACAGTTGACAGTGACACTTTTCTAAAAAAGGTAATTACTAATTTCATGCGTGTGTTCTTGATGAGACATTGAGATTTTAATTTTTAATATAGTAGTTGGCCTAGTTGTACTTGTGAGTTTCTTGTTACTTGTTAGTTATTAAATACAGTTCACACTTTAGAGCATCCATAATTTCCAGAGTTGTAGAGAAACCAGAGAGTTTAGTACTTAAAAGAATGGCAGAACAAGGATCTCCTGATGTTGTTGCAGTACCGAAAAAGAGTTTCGTTGTGCATTCAAGAACAAAGAGGCCAAACATATACGCTGAAGAATGGATGAAACTGTTGCCTGGATCCTCAAATTTGCAATCAGCTAACACTTATGAATGGAGGGACCCTTATGAGTTCTGCAGGGACGTTGAATTCCCAAACAAAACTGGGTATGAGCTCTTCATGTTTTTCTATAACAATAGAATTAGAGGCCCTCCTATTTCAAACCCATGGGATAGGAACTTGGGAAAGTTGATAGTACCTGAGGTATTTTTGGATGTAGACCTCATGAAAGTGCTAATTCAAGCATACAATCCAGTGACACAAGATTTCCACAAGCATGACAAGTCCATACTCTGCATGTTAGATAGAGCATCTTTTACTCAAGCTTTCGACCTTCAAGGACCTATGAGCATGGATATTGACCTAGCAGGAGAGGAGGCCCTATTTAATAGATAGAGAAATTACTACCATGGAAGGGTTATGAGGAGGCATATTCCTAGAGAAAACAAAGAGGCAGGGTTGTTACCGAAGAAGGTTGCAGATTCATTTGATATTGAGATTTTCTTTCCCTATTTCCAGAATACCATCTACAGTCTACACAAAGTTATTGGACTAGATGGAGGTTTGACAGTGACTCCTGAAATTTTTGTCATGGCTACAGATGTTCAGGATCTATACACCAACAAGGAGTTTGATTATGTGGGGCACATAATCAATGTAATGCACTCTGAGTTGATGAATGCAAAGACTGATTTGAAAAGCTTCAAGTTTAATCACTACTCCATGTTGATGCACCTGATCCTCTATTTCAATATTGGCTACATCAACCTAGGGTTCATCAATGAGACCGAGAATGAGGGAGGAACTATTTTGGTTTAGCTGTGGACCAGGTTATGGCATAGAACTTACCATTTCTCTAATTCCATTGTTTTTATAGTGATTTTGTGGATCCAGTAATGAACATGTTAGGTATTGTGAGGGATAGATTTCCTTTACTTGTTATTAAATTTCTTAGACCCATAGCATTTAATATTGACAATGACATCAAGCACAATTTGGGTGATATGTTTTTTTTTGAGAATTTTACTATTATAAGAGTGTATGCTTGCCCTCAACCTCCACACATACTACCAAAATTTGTTCCAGAAAGATTGGCAATAGTAGAATTCTTGTGGCAGCTTATCATGATGGATAGAGAGCACTTAGGCCCTAAAAGATATAAGGGAACCTTTCTGGCAAGGAGGTTCCAAATAGGGGATTTCTCTATAGGTAAAGATGTTGTGGACCAAATCCATGAGTTCCTCAGATAATTCAGATTGCCCTTTGGTAAAGCAAGTATGTATTACCCTGAAGACTTCATTAGAGGAGCATTGAGAGAAATGAGGAATCACAATTTGGCTCTAAATCAGCCTATGGCAGAGGAGGATGTTATTAGAAATTTTTTTAGCAAAGTTACCTATGAAGAGAGAACTTGTAAATGGAAAAATATTGTAAGGGTAGAGGAACAATTGAAAAAGGCAGACCCTACCTTCCCCGGTTTCTTTCCTGATCTCAAATACATTAAGAAAATTGAAACATGTATAGAGAATTATGAAGATATTATGTCTAAATTGCCACACATCCCTAAGGAGAAGGAGGAGGATAGAATAAACCCTGAAGAAGTTGAACTTGATGTCGAGTTTATGGGAGAAATAGAACAAGCTGAGCCATCCACATCTGAGCGGGAACCATCAAAGAAACAAAAGTTGATGAATGTACCACAAAAGGCAAGGCAAAAGGCACTACAAATCCTGCCAGGTAATAGCCATTACTTTGCTAACTTAAGACAACATTTTTTGACATCAATGGTAGATAAGGGAGAAAAGGCCATAGATGAGTTAGAATTGGCTGCAGCTAGATTGGATGACAGGGTCATCCAAGCTAAAGAGTTTATAGATGATGATGAATTCATCAAGTCTGATGAGTTTAAAAGTTTTCTCTTTAGAGTTAAGTAGAATGAATTAACACTATCTTTGAAACCAGGGGAATCACAGGAAAAAACTGTTCAAATGATTGAAAACTTATAGGCCTATGATCCCAATAGTGAAACATTAAGTGTGGAGGAGGCAAGAGATCTTGTAAAGAGAAGTGGCATGTTGTTGATCCCTAGATGGGACTTGGAGTCCTCATTCCTAATTGACCAAATCAAGAGGCAAGATAAAGTTGTATCTTATGAAGCTTTTGGCCCTAATGGACTCATGAGGGGTTCTGGATTCAATATGGACACTAAGACACTAGCAGTATGGTGTGTGGCCCTAGAATCTAGTAAGCCCAGATTGGTTGACATATAAGTCACCGCACAAGGTAACCAATTAATATGGAGGTTGTAGGACACTACAGGATCAGAGATAGAAAATCTCCTACATCATGCATCCTCCATGAATAAGGCAGTGGTTGAGGACTTGGAGAACAGGCTAGCCAGGACATTCAAAGATTATGTGGCATCTAAAAAAAAGTTTGAAGAGGAACTGAAGAAGAATTATTTGTTGGATAAGACTGTGAAGGAGCTAAAAGATGAAATAAATACTCTAAAAAATCAGTCCAGGGCATTTACAAAGGTCTATGATGAAGCCATCCAAACTAAGCATGAGGGGGGCCTAGCTCCAAAACTTGCAACAGAAAAGATAATAATGGACGTTGAGTAGCCTGAGCCTACTGATACTAGAATTGTTGAAAAGGAGACTTTGAAGAAGGTGCTATTGTATAGAGTAAATATTTTAAAAGGGAAGTCTCAAATCCTTCATAGTACTTTCATTTCTTTGCACAGGACATAAGATCAATGTTCTAATTCCTTGTCTATAGTAACCCCATTATTTAATACTTGGGGCCCAAACTTGCAATTCTTTGATAGGTTAGTTTTACTAATGGGGAAAAAAATGGAGTTACCTGACAAAATAATTGATGTTAAGGAAATGGTGTTATTAGTAAAGGATTTGTATGCATTTTTCACTAGCAAGTTACAAAACATTCAGGCAAAGCTTAAGGTTTTTTCTAAAGATTCTGAAGGATATATCTCTGTTATTGTGGACAAAGAGGGACACTTGAAGGAATGCCAGGAGTGGGCTGATTCTTTCAACCAAATTAAGGAATGTAGCAAGGTGGCTTCTTATTTTGTTGGTTATGCTGACATTTCAACTTTTTATGAAGTTGTGGATGAATTGTACAAGAAGGAGATTGACATGAATAAGTTTGCTACTAAATCTTGAGCCATAACAGATGCCAAGTGGAAAAAATGCCTTGAAGACTTGGAGACAGTTAGAGAGGTAACTTGGCCATCAAAGAGGGAAATTGTGGTGTGGGAAAACATTAGAGAGATTCAAGCCTTGGTCTTGCCACATTGACATGGATGATGGAAGTAGTTGAGATAGTTGTGGTATTAGATGAAGAGCCAATAGAGGGAAGTCAGTTGATTTGAATAGGGTATCTTATGTTTGTGGTTCACCTACTATGGATACACCTTTGGTGCAAATCAAGACTGATTCTGAAGAATCCAAGCTGCCTGTTGTCACTCTAATAACCGTTTCCAAATTTGTTTAATTTTCCAAATGCCAATGTTAGTTTTTATTTTCTAGACCATTGATCATATTCATTGATCATTGACATTGATGTATAAATTTGAAGGAAGTTTTAGTTAATACAAATATACAAGGATATTTTGTAATTTTTCGATAGATCATAGAAGTCTGAGACTTCAAGTCTCTGTCCTCTCACCTTTGAGTCTAGTTACTGGTACTATGATCATTGATTCTTGAATTTGAAATTTTGAAGTTAAATTTAATAGTATAATACATGGATATTTTGTAATTTTCAATTTTTTTGTCATTGTGCCTATGTAATTTTGTAAAGAGCTCATTGGCTCAAGTCAAGAATCTCAATTCTAATTAAGTAAATGCTTAGTATTAGGAAATTAGGTAATTGAAAAATAATAAATTGACCATGTTGGTAGTATTTTCATTTTTCACAATTGTTTTGAGAATTTCCTACAATTTTCCTCCCGAAGGCCTAAATTTTGATCAAAATGTTAAAACCCTAAGTGCTAGGTTGAGATATTCTCTAAAAATCCATTAAACCCTAGAACGGCTCAGATCGATTCTATTTCATCGTTACTTTTTCAAAATTTCAAGTCACTTAAAAGAACCTTTAAGCATGTGCACGTTACTAACAGACCACCAACAATGTTCTGAAGTAATGCTGGGTTGTTTTGTAACTTCTCCATGATTAAGTGGTTAGGATGCTAATGGGTTCCGAACTTCTGAAGGACTCCCGACTAGCATCGTGCGTAACTTCAGAACACTTTTTTAGGAATAGTTGGTTTGCGGATCTTCGCGAGGGTTTGTTGGCCATTAGTGTTGGCGGTTACGAAGCTATGATGAAGCATTTGGCAAAAAGGAATAACTTTGGAAAGGTTAATCAGTTACAAGATTAAACATTTGAGAGGTTACGAAAGGTTTTGTATAGGACTTCGCAAGTTTATATCAAATTAAAAATTTATTGAACATTCTAAAATTACAAAAATCATATATATCCCTGCTATTGTGGACAAAGAGGGACATTCTAGATTACAAAAATCATGAATTCAAAATTACAAATTACAAATTACAAAAATCAAAATTCAAATTACAAAATTCATGAACAATATTTATTACTTGTAGGCTTGTAGTTGAATATGAGTCAATTAATAAATTGTCAATAAATTAATAAATATTCATAATCAAGTCCAATTCCATTATCAATTTATCCAACAAGTACAGTAATAAGTATACAGTGTATAAAATTATAAATACCTATTAACCGAATGCTAATTCTAAATCACTTCACTCTTCATTCAGTGTCAGTGAGCAGTCTGCCTCACCCTCTTCTATATCCCACATCGAATCCAGCTCCTAAAATTGACTACTACTACTAGCAAGAGGTTCTTCTTCATTCTGAGTTGGGTATTCAAAATCAAAAAATTCTTCATCTTCATTCTGAGTCTAGGACCAAGATCCATGGTTTGTCTCTGAACCACCATGTTTTGAACTAGTGTTCAAAAGCCCTCATCTTTCACGTAGGGAATTCCAAATTGCCAATGCCCTATCATAAGGAAAGTCTGTAACATTGTACTATGTTACAAACAACCTCAAGCAAGTTTCCAAATTTTTGTCTAGTTTGTTTCTGATCTTTGATTTCAAAAATCCCAATGCATTGAAAACTCTTCATCTTCCACCGACCCCAATATCATTGTTTGACATAAATCAGCAAGTTTGAAATATTCTGATATTGAATCACGCAGTACTTCACTCTACTCTATCCTTTTCCAAAGCCTAGTTATTGCACCAGGTTGAAATGGATTCTCCAAGTTTTTTAACTGCAATTTCATACATGATGAAAATTGTCTAAATTGTTTTTAAGATTAGTTGAATCTATAATTCCATCAATTGGTTGTCCATTGCAATCTGCATGTTTTGAAAACTCTCTGATCAATTCATCAATTTTTTTATGAAACATATGAGCGTCAAGTTGTCTATCTCCGATGTTTTTCCAAAAATGAGGAAACACACAACCCATGGCCTCAAGAATTTCTTCTCTAGGGAATCTTTCATGAATCTCACTTGAAAGTTGGTAGGAAATTAACTTCAAATTCTCACTAACAGATTTAACAAACCTATCAAAATCAGCCCTTTTAACTGGAAGTAGTCTGCCTCGCTTGCCCGTCTTAGATTAGTGCATTGGTATTTCATATCCTTTCACAAACACACATAAATCATTTTTTCCATTGAATTGTAAAAAATTCTCAGCATGATTCAAATCTGTAATTATTTGCCACCTGAAAAAATTTGGGCTTTGAAGTGTTATCATATCTGAGTATAAATTATCCAGGGCAAGGCATGTCATTCTACATAAATCTAAGTACTCCTGGATATACATGGTCCTATTTTGGACTTTCTTAACAAGCTTGTTCATTAAATCCAACATGGGGAGAAGACTAGATAAAGTTAACAGAGTCTTTATATCACTTAACTTAAATGTAACAAATCAGGAGCTTTGTCTACTATGAGGCGTTGCTCATATATTACTATGATCAAGGATTGATATTCTGTTAGAACTCTTTCTACTGGTCCATGCAAAGAGATCCATCTATTCTCAACATCCATGAGAAGCTTGTTTCTTGGTGTTAGTCCCTCTGAGAAAAACTTAAATTCTGCAAAATGTTTAAGACTTCTGTAGAAGTAAGAGTATATGTCACGAACTAGATCTTCAACTTTTGACACTGTAGGAAAATCGCTTACAATTTTATATGCTAAATTCATTCGATGTGCCATGCAATATATGCCAAGCATGTAACGTGCAATACTAGTTTGTAATCTTGCATAGAGACCATTCCTTTGGCCTTGCATTACTGCAGCTCCATCAGCTCCAACACACACTAACTTCTTTCCAATTGTCAAATCATCCATACCAGCAACTTCATTCAAAGCATTCTTCACTTCAAAATATAAGTTTTATGCTGTTGAATTGCCCCTCATTTTACGAATGTAGAGTAGATGAGCTTGGTGGACATGTTCTTTTATTGTATACACATGCATACAAACCCAAGCAGTGTTATCTACTACAGTAACTTCATCTATGGATAATGAAATGAATCTGGACTATTTTACTTTCTCCTATAAATTTTTCTTTTCCACCTCAAAAAGATAGTTTTCCATTTCCCATCCAACTTTTGTTTACCAATGTGACATGGGATAGTGAGGAAATTTCAAAAAAGATAATAAATTACCATATTCTGAGAAGTCTCTCATAGGATGCCCTCTGGACATAATATGAAAAACAACACTCATCTAAATGATCTTTGCCAGGTTTTCTTCATTGGCTGCATGTTTAAACCCAGCCTTGATTGGATTTTCACTACTAGCAATTACTGGCATTCTCTTGTTATGCTCTTCATATTCTATGGCATACTTAACATGAAGACATTCTTCCTTTGATTTCCATCTCACTACTGATATTTCTTATTTGTCTATGGTCTATTTTTCATAAACCTTACCAATATGATTTTCTATAGTGTCAAGCTTTAGCTGCAACTTCTTCTCTCTTTTAAGTTTCCAGGTACAAATCTTACACCTGCATTCTGTTGGTTGTTCATCATTGCTTAGGATTGGTTTAATGAACCAGTACTTTTCTACCCAATCAACCTTAAAATTTCTTGCCATTTCCCACTCCCGCCCCATTTTTACTTCCCTTTTTCTTTTCTTCCTACCAACATTATTATTATCTTCATTGCTAGCATTTTCTTCCAACTGGTTCTGCATATCCCTTATAACATCTTCTCTCGTGCCACCATTGTTATCCTCATTTGATTCATTTTGATTTTCATTTAACTCAATGACAACCCCAACTTGTGGTACTGGTACTGGTGAGCTATTGTGAATGGCTTTTTCACTCGCAATTGCAGATGTTGATGGAGCAGAAATATTGCCAACTCCAAAGAAAGCCTTTATCGTAGTATCTTTAAGTTTTGGGCATTTTGATGGCCTCCCAAGCCCTTCACTACCCCGAGAAGTCTTACCCTTGTCTAGCTTTCCAATCTCTTTGCTGTCCTGAGCATGGTGAGAAGTCTGAGTCTCAACCTCCCCTGATATCTTAATCCCTTCAACAGTAGTAGCCCAAGGATACTCAATCTCAGGATAGTCACCCTTGTTCGACATCTTTACCTAATGACCTCTCACTGGTCACTAGGATTCTATCCTCTAGGAATTAAAATTAATAGCAATACTGTGAAATGTGAACAAATAATTGTTTACCTTTGTCCTGCTTCCTCTGATTTCTGACTCTCTGAAATGTTGAATCCTCTATTTACTATTGCAAGATTGTTATTTGTAAATCTGGCCCTCCAGGCTCTGGCTCCAAAAAATTTTAAGTTTTCTAAATTTGATTTGAATTTATATCAATCCATGATTCCAAATTACAAATTTCCAATTTTTATTTATTTTTAAATTCCCAGGCTTTTGGCAAAAATGTGCCGAGTGCCGACCTGATCAATGCTATTTTTGGCAAAAAATCAAATATACGTGGTGGTCAATAAAACAATTAATTAACGGGTTGGTGAAATACGTTGTGGACCAATAAAACAATTAATTAACGGGTTGGCAAAATACATCGTGGACCAATAAAACAATTAATTAATGGGTGGCGAAATAGGTCATGGTTGAGATAACAATATAAACCATTTGGCTATTTCAAATTTTATATGCAATTCATAATTAATATCATTGGCAAATAAGAGATCGTTAAAAGAACCACGTCACATTAATTATAGGCGAATATGATAGTCAACAGTGTCAAACAAAAAATCTGATTGGCGATTCCAATTAATATTTAGCGGTTACCGTGTCAAGATTGGGCGAATATGGGCCAGCCTATACCTACGCGATTCGCCAATTTCATGAAATGTTATTCCCAAAATTTGCCAAAAAATTAATATTCACCACTAAAAATTACATTGCCCACCATGTAACTAGGACATGACCTTGTTTTTCTAACCCACACCATTTGGCCATAATTCTTATTTTCTTAAGTCTTTCAGTTATCGACTTCAAAATTTATTCTCTTACCACAACAATCATTCAACTTTTTTAGTGAACTTTGCCTTGATTCCATGATTTGAAATGGTTGATTGGTTTTTATCTGGGCATATTGATTTTCCTTGTAAATCCTTGCCCATATTCATATCTACAAATCCCTAAATTGTTAAAAGCCTTAGCTCCACCTTCTCTACTCCCAGCAGAACCCTATTGGCCTTGGTAGTGAACTTAGATATTTTTGAGGTCACGGGGATGACAAATAATTTATTATTATCCCTCTCTTGATTTGGAATTACTCGAGTATTATTAGGGTGTTTCAAAGAATTTTTCTTTGTGGCACTATGAGCCCCATTCCACCTTCGTTCTTGGATATAGCAGTTCAAAGCATTCCTCCTTTTTTTTAGTGTTCCCCCATTTCCACTTTCTTTCCTAATTGGGGGGAATTAGCAGGGCGAAAGGATTCCATCTTTCCTTTTATGAGCCTTTCTATTTTTAACCATCTTCCATTCCTCCTCCAAAAAATCCTTCAATTGTTCATGAATAGGGATATAACCCCATGTCCCAATGGGGCTTCTTAACAATGTTTTATGCTTAAAAATAAGCTATAAAAGTATCCTTAGAATTTTTCAATTAGCACAAAAGTTTAATTTAGAATCTTACTCTATTTTCATGGAGTTGCTACTTAATAATTGAAATTAGTTCATTAAAAAAAGGAGGGACTAAAATTAAGAAGCAGTTGCATACTAAGGCCAAATGTCTTCACACCTTTTTCCCCTCCAATTTCACATTTCCCTCCATTGTTTTCCCTCCAAAATTTATATGCATGTATTATATTTCAAGAAGAGTCTAGAAAGTATTTCAAAGTCTAATATTTTGAGGTATGTTATGCTGACATATCCATTTATTTTCAGAGTTTTTAAAATCATATAATTTCCCCAATCTTTAATGTTAATTTTAAACTTCACTTACAATTTAATCTATAAATTAAAAACCAAAATGCAAATATTAAAATACCAAATTTAACAATAAACATGATATTTTAACACTAAATCACACATGAAATTTATGACTTTATACATATAGTAAATAAAATAATATCAAAATAATATAAAATAATTTTTAAATAAATAAAATAACTTTAAATTAATATTCTTCAATTTCCTATATAATAAATATATATAAGATATCTAAACTAATATATTCATTAAAAAAAATTTACAAATGATTTTCAATCAGTGCAATTTCTTCCTTTTTCTTTCGACACTCTTCCGTACATGATTTTTTCGCAAGTTTTACAATGGAATTGATACTTGTAATGTAGATAAACTAATTGAAGAACCGCATAATAACAAGGGAAAAGACAGCTGTAATGAACAACTAGAGTTCACAAACAAGAGCCAAACTCAACCCTAACCAAAAAAGGACACACGCCTCCTGCCATTCCTTTTAAAGTTAGCAATGGCGTCTCTCACATCATCATACAGATAAGCCCCCTTACAAAACCCCTTCAGCTTACAAAGCTCAGTATCCAAAGTATTATCCTCCTCGAATGGACTTACCAGAAACCCATTATAAGAATAATGTTGAAAAGCAGAAGCATCACAGTCCACAAACACAACATTCTTCACACTCGCATCCAGGTTCAAATCCTTATTCAGAACCCCAATATCCTTACACAGCCGAGAATCTTGGCAAGAATCTCTGTAAAGCCGGCGGTTGAGATGAAAACCAATGTCAAGCTTATCAAGAATAGGATCTGCCTGTTCACGAGTATAACGGGTATAGAGAACAATCTCATAGTTTTGCTCGAGCTCAGCCAAAAGATTATCCAAACCAGGCCTCTTCTTAACATAAGTCATGCAAAGCTCTCCAGAAATACGAACTGGAACAGTGAAATCATGCTTCATAACTTCCTTGCTTCTCTTCACCAAAGTGTTCATCAACTCTAGAACGATAATCTTCTTTTGCGGTGCTATTGCATGCAATTCACGCTGACGTTGACGTAAAAACTCGTACTCCAAATTATGACAATCACCTAAAAGAAATACAAATTTGAACATGGATAAGTTATTTTATTAATTCAAGATATTGCCAGATATAAATTTAAAATATCAATAAGTTATTCTATTAATTCAACAGATTATAAAATTGTTTTATCATGAATTGGATTAGAAAATCTTAGATATGTAAAATTCAAAAACAAAAAGTAAAAAATTGTGTATAGGAAAAAGAAAATTTGAAACACAGTAAATTGTTTATTAATTGTGATATTGATATTAGGATTCAAGTGGGCAGCCTTCAGTCAAATGAATTGACCATATTTCATGAGAATTGATTTTGAAGAGCTCATCTCTCATGATAATGAATAGAACACTTAGAACTTAGCTTGCTACTTCATTAGCAAAACTTTCTACAAGTATTGTGCCTTATGAGCCATTCATTATAGAGTCACTTTAGCTCATCAACTGATACAACAAATCAAATGAATTCAAGAATTATTTGATCAGATAATTAAGAATATAAGAATTATTTGATCAGTGACTAAGACTCTTCTAGATCTTAGATACATCCAAATGAAACCCTAATTATTAAAGATAAAGGAAAACAAAATTAAGCTAAAAAACTAAATGCAAAAAATTGTGAAGTAAAAAATAATTATTAGTTATTCCAGCACACCTATGGCCAAATATATTTTGATCGTGTCTCTCACATCACAGGACGGCGCCGCAATCATGGACAGATCTCTTACGCGGCACAGCTCTCGATCGTTCAAGTCCCCGGAAAAGGACTTCACCGGGAATGCGTTTTCCGGCTGTAGTTTATAGCTCGCCGCATTATCATCCACAATTATGATGTTTTTCAGGTCTCTTTTGAGCACTGTAATGTCTTTGACATACCCATCTTTGTTTGAAAGGCAGGAATCTCTGTAGAGACGGATGTCTATGTGTGGTTTGTGAATGTCGATTTGTAGCTTGTCCAGAATGGCGTCTGCGTATTCTTTGGTGGCTGAGGTGAAGATTATTATCTCGTAGTTGTTTCTTACCAGTTCTGCCATTAGAAGGTCTATTGCAGGTCTCTTCTGTACGTAGTATGTAATTGTACTGGGGGCTGAGTGTTCTTGATGCCCTCGAACAGAGATTGTGTAGTCATATTGGGGGATCACTGTGGAGCTTGAATAGACAAGGGTGTTCTCCAGATCTAAGACTATTGTTTTCGATTTGGGCTTCTCGTTCTCGTTGCTGATCATTTTGTATGATGATTGCTCCATTTCTTAGGGATTTTCTGTTTCAATCAATTTCAAGATGGCTTCAATGGTGGATGGGTATTCTATGCTGATATCAAACTCGGGCTTTTGTTTATATGGATCTAAACGGTGCGTAGACCGGTCGCGCTCGCTCCTAACTTTTTCAATACCAATATCATAATAATAATAACAACGATTCAACTAGGTTAAGAAATGTGTACAAATATATAATGCTTCGTCTTGTTTAACTGTATTTCAGTTAGATTGAGAACGGTTTCTTCTAAAGCGATAATGCTATGTTTTAGTTTTTTTAGTAGGAAAATTAAAAGTGTTAAAGGAATATTGAAAATAATGTCGAATATGATTTAAATGACGTGGAAGATTATTATTATCTAAATAGAATACTAAAATAATGTGAATATGAACTCTAGTTTGATAGTAAATGGTGTGGGAGTAGTTAGGAGAAGAAATCTTTATTATCTAAATGGAATAGTGAAAATAATGTGAACTATGAATCCTAGTTCAATGTTTAATGATGTGGGACTAGTTGGAACAAGATATTCTTATTTAGGAATTATTTATTTATTTAGGTTTTTCTTATGGTGTATTAGTATAATCTTTTCTATTTATGGGACTAGTTAAAACAAGAAGAGATTCTTATTATACAAATGAAATAATGAAGATAATGTGAAATATGAACCCTAGTTCAATAGTCAATGATGGGAGACTAGGTGGAACAAGAAGAAGAGATTCAACAATGGAACCTTATGCTCTACTCCCTATAATCTTTTCTATTTGTAGGTCTAGTTGGAACAAGAAGAGATTCTTACTATATAGATGGAATACTAGAAATAATTTGATATATGAATCCTAGTTCAATATCAATGACATGGAACTAGGTGGAACAAGAAGAGATTCATACTTGGATACTATTTATTTATTTAGATTTCTCTTATGATCTTTTCATATAATTTTTTCTATCAATTTATGTTTCTCCTATGCCCTAATATTTGTTTCAAAAGACCACTACTAACAGTTGCACCAAAAGAAAAGTATTATTATTAAATGTAATAAATGAGTTGAAAATCAATATTGAGTACATTTTATAATTAATATTTATAACTAATACAAGATTTATAATTTTATGCATATGAGTAATTCATTTCTTTTCAATTAAGTTTATTACTATCATTCAAATTAATTTTACTAGTATTCAATGTTTAAATTTATTAAATTTAAACTTCTACATTTCTTGTTAATACAATTAAAATATTTAAGTCTAAAATAATAAATTATATTTTAATGTAATAATATATTTTTATCTTCTTTATCAAGATAATTAGTTTAAACTTTTTAATCTCAAAAATTAAAATAATTAATAATAGTAAGAAGCTTTAAACAGTATTATATATATATATATATATATATATATATATATATATATATATATATATATATATATATATATATATATATATATATATATATATATATATATATATATATATATATATATATATATATATATATATATATATATATATATATATATATATATGCAGGAGCATCTCAGGTCCTTGGCAATCCTGTGTCACCAAAAAGATTTTGAATTTTGTCTGTGTTGCTCCATTCTTGCTTTGACTGAGTTGGCTCAGTAGTTGGTCAGTTTCCTTTGGTTACCGGGTATGGTCGGTTATCTCTTGGGCGGTCGGTTATTTTAGTGGCCCTCGATGATGCTTGTCTGTTGTTTGGTCATCCTTGCTTACCGAGTAGTTTATTTTGAGTTTCTATTGAGGCTGACTTGTGCATTATTTATGGGTCATGGATTTAATGTTGATATCTATCATTGGGAAGCGTGTGGTCCCATATCTGACCATTTCTTTCATTGATTGTGGATTTGAAGGCCGACTCAATTTGGTAGCCTCTTGTATAATGTAGTTGTTTGGTTAGAGTTTAGGGAGTGAGTTTTTGGATAGAAGATAGAAGATTGAGATTGTTCACAGATCCTCGCATGTTTGAGGACTTTTGTATTTCATTGTAATATCTGGTTGTAACTAGGAAGGCCTTATAGCCCAACATGTATGAATCAATTTGAAGAAATATATGAATGATCCTAGATTTTCTCTCTCCCACTGTGTTGTTATTTCTTCCGCATGTTGTTGAGCAAGGTGGTTCAGGTTGGGTGTGCCATTCCTTGGCCCCTCCTACCCTTCTTTTACGTCAAGTGGTATCAGAGCAAGGTGAGATCTAGATCTAGGTTTGTGAATCTAGATTTGTAGGTTCCTTCTTGTGAAGCCCTAGTTGAATTGTTGTGGGGTTGAAGATTGTGATCTAACCTGCAATTGCAGAGGGTTTTCAAGATGGTTCATGGGAGGTGAGATGTGGATCCAGGATTGGCAGACATGTTGAGACAAATTGCTGCTAGATTGGAAGTTGTTGAAACGGCCCAGAGAATAGGAAGGCATCTTAAAGATGTTAGTGATGATGAATTTGAGGTAGAACAAGGTGATGTAGAACCTACACCTATGATGGATAGGGGTGAGGAAAGATTCTTGAAGGCTTTGACAAGTCTAAATTCTACACCACACTTTAATCCTCCTAAGTATAGTGGAAAGTTGATTCTGATGAATTGGTGGATTGGATCATAGAGATAGAAAAGTACTTTGAGTATGAAAATGTACTTGAAGGAAATAAAGTGAAAATTGCAAGCACAAAGCTCAAAAGTCATGCATCCTTATGGTAGGAACATCTGCAGTTGGACAGAAAGAGGAAAGGCAAAGACAAAATCAAGGTATTGAGTAAAATGGTGAATAAATTGAAAGGAAATTTCTTACCTTATGATTATCAGATTAACCTAGTTAGGCAAATATAAATTTTGAGGTAGAAAGATATCTCGATAAAGGATTATACTGAGGAATTCTATAGATTAGATATCAGATCTGGACATGATGAAGATGATGTGGAAAGAATTGCTAGATACCTGAATGGTTTGAGAGTTTCCATCTAAGAAGAAATCAGTTTGGTCAAATTGGAGAACATTGAAGAGGCCTATCAATTTGCATTGAAAGCTGAGGAGAAATCAAACAAGAGACATGAGCAAAGAAAAAGAGGAAGAGGTGGTAGATTCCCTAGAGGAAGAGGTAGATCTTATGGTGAAAATAGTAAAAATGAACCAGAAAAGACAACTCTGGATAAAGGTAAGACCGAGTGGAAAGGTGAAAGTTCATCCAGAGGTAGAGGCAGTAACTACCGAGGTGGTTATAACAGAGGAAGTTTCCAAGGAACTTGTTACAATTATGGAGAAGAAGGACATGGATCATTTGAATGTACACGTGCAAGTAAGAAGGCTGGTAACAGTAGGAATACTTTGGTGCAAGAAGAGTCATCGAATGAGCCTGAGAAGGAAAATAACTTGAGGGTAAGGAGAGCACTATGGAATGAAAGTAAAAGGAAGATCCGATAAGGAAAATTTTATTCAAGACCAGATGTAGAGTTTCTGACAAAGTTTGGAAGGTAATCAATTATAGTGGTAGCTCGGAGAATCTAGCATTTGAAAAGATAGTCACAAAGTTGCAATTGGAAAGGTTGAAACATCTGAAGCCCTATCAAATTTCATGGATCAAAGATGAGCATACACTCCTAGTAAGTGAACAATGTTATGTGAATTTGAAGATTGGAAAATACTATGATAAGGTGTTATGTGATATCATGCCTATGGATTGTTGTCATATTTTGTTGGGTAGACTTTGGCAATATGATAAACATGCTATATATGATGGGAGATTGCATAAGTATACTATTGTGGCTGATGGAAAGAAACAAATCTTGTTACCTTTGATGGAAGAACCTATTAGTAATGTTTGCACATCTATGAAAATTTACTTGATGGAAGGAAGAAAGTTTGTTAAGGATTTAAAGAGAAATGATGTATGTTTTGTTGTGATTCCTAACAAACCGAGTAAGAAAATAGAGGATAAGGTTCCTAAGGAGACTGATAAGTTACTCACCGAGTATAGTGAAATCATTTTTGATAATGTACCTGATGGTTTCCCACCAAAAAGAAGAATTGATCATTGTATGGATCTAATCCCTGGAGCTAGTTTAGTGAATAAGGCACCTCATCTGTTAACACCTACCAAGAATCAAGAATTGAACCGACGGATTCAAGAGTTGCTAGAGAAAGGTTTGATCAGAGAAATTTTGATTCCTTGTGTAGTACATGTGGTATTGGAACCTAAGAAGAATGGAGAATGTTGAATGTGTACCGATTCCAAAGCAATCAACAAGATAACAATGAATTATAGGTTTCCTATACTAAGAATGGATGATATAATGATAGTTTGACTAGAGAAAAGTATTTTACCAAGATTGATTTGAAAAGTGGGTATCATCAGATCCGAATCAAAGAAGGTGATGAATGGAAGACTATTTTCAAGACAAAAGAAGGTTTGCATGAGTGGTTGGTTATGCCTTTTGGTTTAACTAATTTATCGAGTACTTTTATGAGGTTGATGAATGAAGTTTTGAAGAAATTCTTGGGTAAGTTTGTGATTGTATATCTTGATGATATTCTAATATTCAGTAAGACCAAAGAAGAACATTTGTTGCATGTTAGACAAGTTTTGCAGAGATTGAAAGAAGAAAAGTTGCTGATAAATCTAAAAAAGTGTTCATTCATGAAAGAGGAGATTGTGTATTTGGGATTTGTCATTTTAGCTGATGGTTTGAAAATTGATCCTAAAAAGGTTGAAGCTATTTTGAATTCGCCTACACCTATGAATGCTAGTGAGATAAGATCATTTCATGGTTTGGCAAGTTTTTACCAAAAGTTCATAAGGAATTTCAATTCAATTTGTAATGCTATGACTGAGACTATGAGAGGAGACAAAAGAGAATTCAAGTGGACACATGGAGCTGATAAAAGTTTTGAGATTCTGAAGCAGAAGGTTGTTGAATTGCCTATTTTGGCATTGCCTGATTTCAATAAGGTTTATCAAGTGGAATGTGATGCAAGTGGAAGTGCAATTGGAGTTGTGTTGATTCAAGAAGGTAAACTTGTTGCTTTCTTTAGTGAAAAGTTGAATGATGCAAAAAGAAAATATTCTTTGTCTGATCAATAATTCTATGCTATTGTTCAAGCACTGAAGAAATGGAGGCATTATTTGATATCAAGTGAATTTGTGTTGTATACCGATCATAAGGCTTTACAGTATTTGGGTAGTCAGAATAAGTTGAATCAGAAACATATGAAATGGGTTGAGCATTTGCAGAGTTATACATTTATAATAAAGCATAAGAGTGGAGTCACTAACCGAGTTGCTGATGCATTGAGTAGAAGGAGATCTTTGATGACCGAGATGAAAATTGGAATTCTAGGCTTTGATAACATGAGAGATTCTTATGAATTTGATCCTGATTTTTTTGAGCCATGGAGAAAGTGCGGAGCACCTATTCAAGATCAACAAAGTACTAAATGGGATGAATATTTTATGCAAGAAGGTATGTTATTTAAAGGTATTCAATTGTGTATACTGAGAGGATCTATGAGAACTAATTTGATAAAAGAGAAACATAGTGGTGGTTTGGCTAGACATTTTGGTGTTGATAAAACATGGAGTTTTCTTAAGGAGAAATACTTTTGGCCTCAGTTGTATAAAGATGTTCAGAAATTTGTGAAAAGTTGTGGAGTTTGTCAAGTTGCAAAAGGAGTTAGTCAGAATAGTGGATTGTATACACCAATTGTTGTACCTGAGAAACCTTGGATTGACATCAGTATGGATTTTTTTCTTGGCTTACCGAAGACACTAAGAGGTAATGATTCTATATTTATTGTTGTGGATAGATTTTCTAAAATGGCACATTTTATACCTTGTAGAAAGACATCAGATGCAGTACATGTAGCAGATCTTTACTTTAAGGAAATTGTCAGATTGCATGGATTACCAAGGAGTATTATCTCTGACCAAGATAGTAAATTTGTTGGAAACTTTTTGAAGACTCTTTGGAGAAACTTGGGTATCGTGTTGAAATATAGTTCTACATTTCACCCACAAACCGATGGACAGACAGAGGTTGTGAATAGAAGTTTGGGAAATCTTTTGACATGTTTAGTTAAAGACACACCAAGTAATTGGGATTTTGTGTTGGCACAAGCAGTGTTTGCATACAATAATTTAGTGAATAGGAGTACTATAAAAACACCATTTGAGATTGTGAATGGCATACAGCCGAGAGGTATATCTGATTTGAGAGATATTGATGATGAAAGAAAGAGAAGTGCTGAAGGAGAAAAATTTTCTGAGTACATTTAGACATTGCATGAAGATGTAAAGCTGAAGTTGGAAAAGAGTAATTAGAAATACAAAGATAGAGTTGATAGATCAAGAAGACATAAGAATTTTGATGTTGGTGATGAAGTCATGGTTCATTTGAGAAAAGGCAGATTTCCTGGTGGAACCTATGGGAAGCTGAAGATGAAGAAGTTTGGACCTTGCAAGATTTTGAGAAAATTTGATAGTGGAAATGCATATGAAGCTAAGTTAACTGATGACATGGATATATCACCTATATTCAAAATTGTTGATTTATATGAGTTTCATGAACCTAAAAAAGACATGGTAGTATCGATGGAATATCCTAAGAAACAGAATGAAGAGATTGAGCATATTTTGGAATGGAGAATTGGCAGAAGTACAAGAGGTAAATGGTATATGGAATATCTGGTAAAGTGGAAGAATAGACCGATTGAAGACAATTCATGGATTTCACAATCTGAGTTAGATGCAACTCAGATCATACCTACTAAATGATTCAGAGAATCATTTTCAAATAACCCCAGGTGTCTGATGCAAGAGCATCTTGGGTCCTTGGCAATCCTGTGTCACCAAAATGATTTTAAAGTTTGTCTATGTTGCTCAGTTCCTTCTTTGACCGAGTTGGCTCGGTAGTTGGTCAGTTTCCTTTGGTTACTGGGTGTGGTCGGTTATCTCCTGAGCATTCAATTGTTGCACTGGTGCTCAATGATGCTTTTCTATTTCTCAGTCATCCTTTCTTACCGCGTAGTTTATTTTGAGTTTCTATTGAGGCCAACTTGTGCATTGATTATGGGTTGCAGATTTAATGTTGATATCCATCATTGAGAAGTATGTGGTCCCAGATCTAACCATTTCTTCCATTGATTGTGGATCTGAAGGCAGACTCATTTTGATAGCCTCTTGTATCCAAAAACTCACTCCCTAAACTCTAACCAAACAACTACATAGTTGTTTGGTTAGAGTTTAGGAAGTGAGTTTTTGGATAGAAGATAGAAGATTGAGATTGTTCGCAAATCCTCGCATATTTGAGGACTTCTATATTTCATTGTAATATATGGTTGTAACCAGTAAGGCCTTACAGCCTGGCATGTATGAACCAATTTGAAGTAATATATGAATGATCCTGCATTTTCTCTCTCCCACTATATTGTTGTTGCTTTCACATGTTGTTGAGCAAGGTGGTTCAGTTTGGGTGTGCCATTCCTTGGCCCCTCCTCCCCTACTTTTGCGTCATATATATATATATATATATATATATATATATATATATATATATATATATATATATATATATATATATATATATATATATATATATATATATATATATATATATATATATATATATATATATATATATATATATATATATATGTATGTATATATATATGTATGTATATATATATGTATGTATATATATATGTATGTATATATATATGTATGTATATATATATGTATGTATATATATATGTATGTATATATATATATGTATG